>CM023489.1:27129356-27165000 GCA_013339685.2 Hyalomma asiaticum
CCGAGAAAACTGGGCTAAGCAGATCGACAGGGACCGTTGGAAACTCCGAAGCTGAATCGGCGCGTAGCACTAGGCCTTTGGTGGACGACTGTGAGGTAGGAAGCTCCACTGTTGTCGACCCCGAAAGCAGCATGGAAGGAGACGACCAGGCCGTGAAAGCCGAGAAACGAGAACCCAGAGCTCTCGCCGAAATGGATGCTGCGGACATCGTGAGGCCGATGCGTCATGTGCCGCAGAACAGAGGCCCTTCTGAAGAGCACGACCTGATGGAAGCGGTGAGCCCTTTGCCCGCTAACCTAGTACTCGGAATACACGGGAGCATGACAGCCTTTCTAAACACACGTCTGAGAATCACGGTAGTCCGCGAGGACTTGAACGAAGTCATTTGTGCACTACGAAGACGCCGAAGGCGAACTATCTGGATTGACCTTTAACGATATCGCGCTATGGAGCTTGGACAGACCGAGTGCCCGCGACCAAGAAACGGAAGAGCAGGAGGGGTCTCCATCCAAGGACGAACCACTTCCATAGGTGACTGCAATGCAGACAAGCTCTTCAGCAGACGTAGCCTTGTGAATGTTAATCTGCATTCATTCGTAGACAACTGTCGGCTGTCTTGAAGAGTTGCTGCACATGCGTTGACATTCGCTGGCCAGGAAGAGGGCGCATCTCAGTTGTATGGTGTGCTGCGAAAGCTGGAAGTGGCTTTTGTGAGGGCAGGGAGTAGAGACCACCGTGGCGTTGGGCGTGGCACCCACCGGGCTCATCATTTTGGCGGAAGTGAAAGCCAGATGTGCTGTCTTTATTGCTCTTTATTTCGATTTTTGATAGCTTTAAAGTTTACGTTCCATTTGCTTTAATAAAATGAATGATTTTCGTTTGTCCCGAATAACGTGAATCTCTCCCTTGAGCGGGAAGCCATCTGTTCTTTTGCTTGCTGGAAGGTAGCGTTGCGTTATAAAAACCTATTTGAACGCCGTGAGCGTTTTTTTTTATCTGTGATCGTGACGTTACTTGCAAGATTTGGAGTTTTATACATTTATTTCCTCAACTCTTCCGCATTAGGGTGGGTAACATAATCATGGCAGCGATGAAGGCGCTATCATGCGGTTCATCTCCTTCCTGGAGAGGAGTCGTGAAGCGCAGAAAATCGCGTGTGATTGCTACTTCGTTCGGAAGGGCATTCTAGCGTCGGGGCAGGGGGGCTCGACAGGGGGGCAGTGGGTTTTACGCCATTCTACCCTTTTGCTATCCTACGCTATGCACAAACACATTATCACAAAATAGTGCCCACTCCTCCGTAGAGCCCCGCATCGTGTTAGAAACACCGCGCCGAAAGACTAAAGGGCGGGGGAAGGGGGGAGGACGCTCTAGGAAGCGGCGACTACCAGACGCGGAGGCTCACGGGCTTCCTGTCACAACGTGGTTCTGGCCCGCGACCCCTGCAGACCACTAAACCAAGAGTGGGTGGGGAGGGGTTCCTCAGGACTCAATTGAGTTATTTCCTGCTCCTCCTTGTAGCAAATTACCCACTTCACGCAGAGCGCTCATATTGGTCCGCTAATGATCAGGGGAACGTGCGCTACCTGCTAAATTCATTTATGGTTCAATATTGTTGATTCGGCCTTGTTGGAATTGGTAGTCATCATGTAAAACAGCGCAGAAACGGGACGCACGCACACACACACAAAAAAAGACAGTAACACGGGTGTTATTGTGTGTCCCGTTTCTGCCCTGTTTTAGATGATGAGCAAACAGACAGTTAAGCCTAGGAAAGAATAGGGGAAGTTAATTGTTTTATTTTAATTGTGGAGTAAGTAGAAGGGAATTAAAGTGGACGAAAAGACAAACGTGCCTTCGGTGGGAACCGAACCCGCGACCTTCTCTCGGACGCGTCATCCGAAGCCAGGGTCCCTTCAGCGTCGCTGCTTCGCTAGCCTTGGGTCGCTACTGCAAGCTTTCCAATTTTTTTTTTTTACGCGCCGAGATCATCGGACGCGTCATCCGAAGGTCGCGGGTTCCGTTCCCACCGAAGGCAGGTTTGTCTTTTAGTCCACTTTATTTCCTTTCTACTTACTCCACAATTATTCCTTTCTACTTACTCCACAATTAGAATACTACAATTAACTTCCCCTATGCTTTCCTAAGTTTCATTGTCAGTTTGCTCATTAAGTTTTTCTAACAAATAAAAACGAGCCCTTGACCCCTTCCCTTTCGTTGTTTTAGATGATACATTTTAGGGACCCTTTGATTGCGCTCCAAAGAAAGACGACGACAAGGAAACGGCCCAGCACGTTCCCTCGGCGCGTTCTGCCAGCGCGTTCTCTTAGGTCCGTTGACGAAAAGAGCAAACAGCCGTTCTGAAATTTCCAGCCATGAAGCGCACAACGGTGAGTTCGTTCGATGTGACGAAGGTTTCTGAAGTCGAAAAGCAGCCGCGGCTGCGTTCATCGATGATCGGCGAGATGCTACCACTTCCGGCGATATTCGCTCCGTTCCTGAACACGGGCGAAGATATCGGCAGAATGCACGGTCCAGTTCCACGAGAGTACATCATTCCGATTACGGTGGAGCCGCGCAGTTCTACCGATGTCAACAAAGTGCACGCTCAGGTACGTTCTGATGCTGATTCTGCCGCATTGCGAGACGCAGGTGTCGCGGGCGTTGCTATTGTTCGCGCACAGCGGTTCTTGGCTATATTTGTCGTCTCATGCTAGTGGTGTTTAATTGCAACGCGTATATAGGAACCGTCTTGCAGATACATTAAAACAAGCATGAAATCATATTCAGCATAATCTCGTCAGTTGATAAGCTCGATGTCCCACCTAAATGTGCGTATTGTGACGAAACTTTCGATGGCAAATGTATTATACCGCACGAACATGTAAGGGTAGATGTATTAGATTGCGTGAAGACTTTTCTTGTAAGCTAGTGTGATGTTTGCTACCATATCTTTTGCAGTGCATAGAAGCTCTGTGCTTTTATAGCATTCGGTCCAGCGCCTAAATTCAACTCTGAGGTTTATATTCAACTTCCCAAAGCGCTAGCACGCTTTCGAAGCGTCGTTGTTTCGCATGGTTGTGTTCATCGTAAACTACCTCAGTTACCACAAGGTGTTGGTCATTGATGTTATGGAGGTGATGCGTGAACGTGGACTCATCCACGTCAAACGTTGCCGCGCCAGCGAAATCACAGCTCGGGAAGACGCTGACATAGATGTTTGAAATATTTCGCAGTGAAGGTGACAATAGAGATTGTGCTTGGACTGAGATAAAAAAGAAAAGAGGTGTTGAGGTGTCATAGATTGGTATGCTTGATAGAATTACACGCTAATTGCCAGGCGCACATCTCTAGACCTTTCGTCACCTGCTCCTTTCCGCCCTTTTATTAAACTGCCGGTCGGTGTATCAATCTATTTTTCTTTGTCTCCCGGTTTACGAGCACAGCTCTCAAAGCAAAAATTAGAACTTCTCTCTTTCAGATGTGTGTTTAACACTGCCCATGTTTATGTAGCCAATTAAGACTACAGTGTCGTTACGATGAAAACTCGTCTGCCTCGAGGCAAGTTCCCTTACAGATGATTTACTCAATTTAGGGTCTAATATATGTGCTGTCATTGTGAGAGTACCTATAGAGGGGAGCTATTGATTGATTTTGAACAGCTGTTTTTCTAACACGCATAAACATTCTGGCCGCACCATCTCACGCTGTTGCCCCTGCAAGCGGAAGAGCTTCGTTATGGTGAGGACGAACGAAAACGATTATACTTTTATGATTTCGGAGACGGTACATAAACCGGCGTTATTAAAGACTTCCTCTCACTATAATAGCAATACGCATCATGTACCCAACAAGTGGGAACTCTTCGGAATTTACGAATATTAGGCGAACACAGGTTAGCCCTTTGTCTATATTTACACAAGGTTGCCTCGCCACGGTGGTCTAGTGACTAAGGTACTCGGCTGCTGATCCGAGGGTCGCGGGATCGAATCCCGGCCGCGGCGGCTGCATTTCGATGGAGGCGAAATGATGAGGCCCGTGTGCTGTGCGATGTCAGTGCGCGTTAAAGAACCCCAGGTGGTCGAAATTTCCGGAGCCCTCCACTACGGCGTCTGTCATAATCAGAACTGGTTTTGGGACGTAAAACCCCACAAAACAACAACAATATTTACACAAGGTTACGAAGCATTAACTAAATATTTGTCATCGTCTCACCAGCACTAGCCGATTCCAGGCATAATTAGAATATATTAACTAACCCAGCTTAACAAGCAATAACATTCATATGTAGTATTGTTTTAATACGTAGTAAGAAACGTCGTCTTACAGCCTTCTTGCTCTTTGTACGCACGCACTTGAGCACGCGCATCCAAGACCGATATGCAGTAACAGAATTTCGCACACGCAGAGCCGAACGAGTATGATGTCCAGCAACCATTCCGGCATGAAGAAAGCCTCGTCTACCGTCATGTCCACCACTTCGCATGCATCCGGCGGGACGCACAACACCAGCGTCTCCAGTACCAGGCGTCAGTCCCACTCCGAGCCCCTCGCGGAGAAATCCACGGAGGCGGATTCAGGAAAACAAACGGATAAGTGAGTATTTCCCTACTGCATATATATATATATATATATATATATATATATATATATATATATATATATATATATATATATATATATATATATATATATGTGTGTGTGTGTGTGTGTATAACCATCAAGCGGTCACGGTGAAAGAAATGCATTCTAAGCTTGAAAAAGGCTGGTGTCGCGGCCGAAACGTCGAAATGTTTTGTTTTTCAACGCGATCCTCTGATGATATAATTAACGTGCTACCGAGAATATTTCTTTGATATATATATATATATATATATATATATATATATATATATATACGTTCCGTGATTGTGCGTGTGTGTATGTGACGAAAGGGAAGAATGGCTCAAGGACGATCATTTATTAACTACAAGCATCCTAATGAACTAAAAACAGTGAAGCCTAGGAAAGCACAGGGGATGTTATTGTAGTTTATATTGTAGTATAGTGATTGAGCAATAAGCAGACAGGAATTAAAGTGGACGAAAAAACACACCTGCCTTCGGTGGGGACCGAACCCACGACCTTCTGATAACGCGTCCGATGATCTACCAGCAGAGCTACGAAGGCGGTTGTTCTCTTGTCCACTTTATTGGGTATTTATGTATACCTATAATCTTGGAAGTGTTAGGCAGCGCCACTCGTAGCCATAGAGCGGCGAGTGTGGAACTCTCTTCTTGCCAGGAGGCGTCATGCAGAACGTGATCGCGTTCGTGAATTTAGCTCTGTGCTGTAAGAGGAAATATGCAGGCGCCTCTCTAATAAACAGCGGTTCAGAGAAAATTATTCGCGAACTTTGCGTCGAACGGGGAACCGCATAGCTTACGGAGCAGCAATGGCACGAAAGCGCTCCATACATAGATTTTGCCAATTTCAGCTAGGTTGAGCGCGTGAACTGTTAGCAGACAACTTTCTGAGCAAATCCGCGCGATGAACGTAAAGCGCCGAAGGCAAAGTTGGCGTTGATGCAAAAGTAACTCCGAGCACGAACTTTACCGAGAAGCTGCCTGAACCATTATCCTATATCTGATCCTTATCCTATCAACCTGTGCATTATTCTGTTTAGCTGCGTCACGGCAACGCCACATGTGCCTAACAGCACCATGGAAATGACTTGCCCGTGATAAATAAATACTAAATAAATTGGTGATTGCAAAAACGGTTTACAAACTTTGTGCTTGCCTCTATATGTACGAAGGAATAATTTTCAGTATCGTATTGTAGGGTCAGAAATATAGCGGCGCATTTCTGGCTGTCATAAAAACTCGCGGTTATAAACATATCGACAGATTTTTCTAGAATTACGTTTACTTGATACTACACAACTTTAACTGTCAGTACGACACGTGCAAAATAATTTTTACGTGCAACCGAACGCCGTAGGTTGAAGTACTGGAGCTTTTTGAAGAGTAAAGGAGGTGGCCTGTGGCATACGACTTAAATATGTGAGAACACATCAAGAAGGAGTCAATTGAGCCAGTATACATGCAACCTATTATTTCTTTTCAGGTGGTCATCTTATTGCTTTCTTTCTTTCTGTCCTTTGTTATAGGAGAGGAGGGGCCAGCTCGTTGCTTCTTCCTTTGTGCGTCTGCGTCCTGGTTTTCATCGTCATTATCTCCCTCGTTCCTCTGGTGTTTACTACCACCGGTAGGCAAAAATTGTTCGCTTTGTTCCTTCGTGCGGTTTATAGAGCCGCTACAACTTTTTGTTCTTTGTTTTTTGATGAACGGATGATGATACTTGGATAAAGAAGCAGTCACGTACTGTTGTTACCATCACATCTGCATGATATATAGCGGCACGCTCAGACCGGAGCAAACACATCATTAAGTGGGTGGAATCGTAGCGACATGACGCAGTAATCTAGAACAATAATGCATGTCCGTCGTCACACCTAATAGATTATTTTACATAAGGTCCTTGGGCGGCACCACCTTGGGCAGTTACACAAATGATTTCCCAGTTTCGTGTGCCGTGGCTTCAAACTAGCAAAGTCATAACATGTCTAATGAATAGGTAGTATTGTCTCATGCATATTGGTTCATGGTAGCGTCATCCGTTTGGTTGCTACAGACAGCAAAACCGCAACGTTAGAAGCTCAAGATGGAAGGCAGTGAAAGGGGCACGTGAAATTCTCTGCACTCCGTTTCATACACAAAGTGCATCGCTGCGGAAGCTATAGCGAGACTTCTTTCCGTATGTGTTCGCACAATACGGGCGAAGATATCGCAACATGCTAGACGCCTATGCACTGTGTGACATCCGCGTATGGTGAAGAACTCCAGGTGGTCGAAATTTCCGCAGCCATCCTCAGCGGCATGTCTTATAATCATATCGTCGTCTTCGAACGTAAAACACCAGCAGTTATTACTATGGACATTTTTATACGTAATATTTAGTTCGGTGCACGCTATAAATGTGCGCACATTGTGTCAGGTCTTTATTGCCAGCTGCCATATTCAGGGATATCCGGTTATTTATGACATTGCTCTCTGTTTTCGCTCTTTTTTTACGTACAGCTCGAGCCCCACAGCACCTTTGTAAGTATAAGCCCTTACTTTTGCATGCGTATTTCGAGGTTCTTTTTATAAGAGAGAGCATTAATATTCTATAGGCCAAAATTTCACGTCGACTCCTTTTAAAAAGTAGCGGAAAAAAGGAGGGCGGTATACACGCTTGCATTACGTGGTTACAGATACCTCACACTAGGCCTTTCGCAAGCACTCGCCTTCTTTTACAAGCCACATGCACTTCTCACGAAATGTGACAGTCGATGCCATAAAACAGCACATTACAAAGTCACAATACACACCATAGTGACAAAGGCGAAAAAGGGTAGCCGATCAAGGAAGCCTTTTTTTTTTTTTTTGTTAGACACAACCATGAAAAGAGACCTTCAGTGATGCAAAGGGAAAGGATTGGAAACGTTATATGTAGTTATATGCAGTGTCCTTTGCAGGGCGTAAGTTTTTTTCTTTTTTTTTTTTCATAATTGCGCTCTGAGGAAGCCGAACATATAACGTTGCTAGTTAGAAGCAATTCATTTGATAATGTGAGGTCAAAGCAAGAAATAAATGGAGAATTGGGTCTTGCAATGCCACACTGACATTATATTCTGATTTACAGCGTAAAATTTTAAAATGATACGGCCACCTTCGTTATACTCGCTAATAAACACACAGTTAAGAAATTCCTAACAGTAGAGCTCTGAAAGAATAACTAATCAGTGTAAGCCAATTAAATGCTTCAACCTAGCACTTAGATTAAGGTGTACCTTAAAGAAGCCAACGTATCCAAATAAACCGTGAGCTCTGTACTGCAAAATGTCTCAAAAACGTGTCGTGGTCTTGAGCACGCAAAACACCAGCCACTACTTAAGGCTAAGACTTTCGTTTACCAGAAGATTCGGCCCTCTATCACCACGAATGGACGGCTAATATGAGCAATGGATTGGCGCCCTCTGTGTGACGACCACTAAGTTTTCCAAAGGAGACATTGTGTATGGTTTACACTGACTCCTGGATCGCCAATAATGCGACGGGTTGCCCTCGCATTGAACAGTAACGCAACCAGAAAGATCACTGGCTGTCCGACAGAGTTTAGCAATGCTGTAAATTTTAACAGGCCACGCGTTTCTTGCACTTACTCGAATAAATTTATTTGTTTCAAGAACGCCACCTGCAGCTACTCTAAATTGGAATGCTCTACGCGATAGAAATATTGTATCTGATAATTTTATAACTATAATGCATCTCGCTATTTCGAAGTAGCGTTTGTAGTAGTACCACCTGGGACACTTACCTCCGCACTTTACTTGCAGACGCGGATACTAGACAAGCTACCGAGGTTTCCGAAAGCACGACAATGTCCACAAGTAAGTCTGTCTTTATCGAGGAGACTTAAACAAATATGCTGAAGTGGCAACTCCCGCTGAACCTTACCGCGACGGGTGAAGCCGGCGTTTGCCTATGGTACAGCCTTAAAAGCTTGCCAGAGTGTCCAGAAGCCAGTATCATTTCAAGCGTTCTTGATCTGCTAATGTAAACTCTAGACTGATTGTAATGTAAAAGCGCCTTGTTCTGGATCAATAAAGTACCATTGACCCAGTGTCAATGCCACGATATTGCACACATATTTCGCGATCGTCAAGTTTCACCCCAGAACCCGTAGCACAAAGGGGCACATCAAGCAGTGTCTGTCTAGCAAAGCTGACCGCTTTAAAGGGGTTAAGAAGAGGAGGAAAACGCTTTTTAGTTTGTGCTGTTAATCGATGCCTTGAGTAAGATGGTGGCCGCCAGCTTCACTTTTAGCACGAAATCTCCACTCCAGAATTTTTCAGTTTTAAACCTCGTTGGTTGATTATTATCTTCCCACGCTCGCCTGCCGAGCTACATCGGCATTCTCTCATATATTTATCACATTAAGGCTGATTGTCCTGAGAATCCTCAGCAAAATATGTGCTTATTCTGCCCATTAACATGTCTTAATCGAAGCGCTATGGAGCTATGTTGCAGGGCATGAAGGGGCCACGCAATACTTTTTGAACATGGTGAGAGAACGGTGCCGATAAGTCGTGGAGGCTCCTGCAAAAATCCATATCCATATCCATTGCAAAAATGCCATATACGGCGATATCAGGAATTGGGCATATCTGGCTATATATATAACGTGTCCATATGTGGCCGTATTTGCCCCAATCGCGATAGACGCGTACCCGGTAATAAAACACCTACACTAGCAATGACCAATGACATGCATGACTGACACGTATCGGGCAAATACGGCCACATACGGACATGCGCCATATACAGCCAGATATGTGTATGTGGCCATATATGCATACCTGGCTATACATGGCACGCGTGTGTATGTGGCCGTATTTGCTCAATACGTGTCAGTCATGCATATCATTGCTCGTGTAGGTGTTTTATTGCAGCGTACGCCTCCATCCCGATTTGGGCAAATACGACCACATATGGACACGTTATATATATAGCCAGATATGTCGAATTCCTGATATCGCCGATATATAGCATTTTTGTAAGGGATATATTATGGCACAGAACGCAGCAGTACACTTGCCCTTTGGTTTCAAATACAGAGGCAAATCGCCTGCCCCTCTTTAAAGGAATTACGTCACAAACAGCAGCAACTACTATAGCTCTAAATGTTTCGGTGTTCTTAAAGCACAGATACATGCATTTTCTTGACTTGGTAAACTCAAAACAGACAAATAAAGCATCTCTGAGCTTGTTTTCGCGATCATGAAGACAGCTAATGCTAGTTGTCTCAGGCGACGCAGCTGACTCTCCTTTTGGAGTAATTTGTTGAAGGAACCACAGGCGACTTCTAGCTGCATCAGAAAGCAAACTGCGAATTTCTCGGTTCGCGCAATGCGTGTTCATAGGGACCTTCCACGACTGATCAGCAAGGTATTATCACTACGTTCATTAAGTGTTGCAGGGCTCCTTTCAGTATGCGTCAAGATGCTGCACCTGTGATTTCATTATTCACATTGTCAACAGAGTCGTCTATCATGTTCGTTTAGACCTACCGTATGCCTCACGCTTATTCTAACTCGACGTAATACGTTCGTTGACGGCTACGTCCACACATAGCGACGCAGTGCAAGTTCTACATGAGGACGAAACACACGCTAGGCGTCGTGCTCGTGCAGTGCAATGACCGAGACAATCTGTAACGTTTTTGACCAAAAAAAATTTTGAATAATATGTAGTGACACTTATATAAAAGAATCCATACGATAGGAGAATATCCGGGGAAGAAGGGGATTGTTTACTTGGTACTTTGGGTTGTTGCATACACATGTATTACTATTCCAACCGATGATGTCACCAGTGCTGCAGTACCACAGTTGCAACACGAATGTTAGAGGTGTAATTTTTGCGTAATTTTGCTGTAATTGTTTCAAACGGTATCTCTTCGCAGAATGGAGCACCGCTTTTCAATATGGCACGGACAATTAGTTGACACTAGGCGCCTTACATTCCCTTGGTAGTGATTTCGTATTTCAAAACGGAAGGCGTCGTCTGCAGGGAGGAACGACCCAACATTTCGCTACACTTAGGTGTCGATCTATACAAAGAAAGCTCAGAACATCACAGCGAAATTGTCATCTGTGAAACTGGTGACCTCGTCATCCCTGGATCCGACAAGCATAAGATCTACGCTCGTTACTCTTTTCCCAGAAGTAGCGGAAGCCGCTGTAAGAAGGTGCGCATTGAGGTTTGCAGAAGCGTTACCACCCCTTCCCTCGACTTAACGTAACCATAAAGCATACTAGCTACCGAGTGTGATTGCCATAAAATGGTTCGACGTCTCGCCCGCGTATTGGCATTTAAAATCATCCGTGCAATGGCACTATCGCTCGTAGACCTGCAAAAGTAAATCGGAGATTCCTTGGAGGTGCCCCAGAGTAGGTTACCTGCTACGGCCTGACCTTCTCCAGCAGCACTTGCAGAGCTATCCAATGCGGAATGTCAATATTCATTGCAAGAAAACGATGAAGGAATGTAATGTCGGATGTAAAAGTGAACACTTCGCTGATATACGTGGGGGTCTTCTACCATTCCCGCTAACCTCTCCGCCGTTCTTACTATCCGGAAGCGAGACCGGAACCGAACTTCACGTTTCATCCCCTCGTTGTTGCTGCCTAGTTACAGCACTGTTTCGCCAATTAGACGACTCTGAATCATTAGATCAGTTTAAACTCGTCTCGTCGCCGCTGTTACCCCTGTCTTGTTCTTTGCAGTGCCTCCCGTGGTGGGTCACGTGGCTTCCCTTGCAACGACTCGGTTCGTTGTCTGGGCGAGGCCTACTGCGTGGGCGGCGTTTGCCACTGCGAAGGGCCAGAGTTGCGTGTCGTCGAAGGCATCTGCCTCCCTGCCTCTACATCGCTAACGAAGCAGGCACAATCAGTGAAGACAACTACAGAAAAGTGAGCGTGGTTGTATACGTAGTGTTCGAAAAGTAAAACATGATAGTGGTGAGGTGTTTCCTACTCTCGCTACGATCTCCGGAGCTCACATTTCATTGCCCACACTTCTTTGGCTTAACTAAGGCAAAAACAGAAGATTTGGTGGTTCATCCGCGTAATAAGGAACGCCTCATGTCTCCGATATCAATGGTACATCAAATGAGTACGTTAAATCCTTCAAAACGTGAAGCTTTCGTCTTCATGCTACAATGTCATGGGATGCAAACAAATTTTAACTGCTCGAAAAAGACCACACAGAGACATAGAAACAAACGCGCACACTCACCCACAATGTGGTGAGTATCTGTGGTGTCTTCTACGCGCGGTTAAAACTTGTTTGCTCAAATGAACCAACTAGCCCAACAACATGCCTTACGTCATGGCATGCAGAAGCGGATTTCCTGGTTGAAAAACTTTCACGTACTATCACTTTTCTTTCCTTTTCTTTTTGTTTTCTTTTATTCTTTTACAGCGAATCTGTGCGGCTTTTTAGTCACCGTAATTACTCGTTCTCTTCAACACTGAACTACAATGCTCTTCTGTGGCGCACAGCCACAGACGCTTATACCATAAAATTGTTTCTACTGCAAAAGCTAATTACGAGACTGACGCAAGATGCGCTATTTCTATCACACGGCAGAGTTGCTCGCAAAAGTAAACATAGTGAAATTTCCATCACTTTACAAATACATGCTATCGTGTACACGTAGTGAAACTTCCATCACTTTACGAATACAAGCTACAGTGTAATCTCGCTGATACAGTCTTCACGGGAACCGAAAATGAATTCGTATGCGTCCGAAAATCTTATGAAGCGTTCTAAAAATATTGCACGTGTGGGGTGCTGGATGGGGAGAAAAAGCATATGTTGGTGAAAAACGTACTAAGCGGGATCGGGTCAACGAGGTTTCACTGTATTCCATTAGCACACACTACGCACGAAAAGCAAGAAAACGCTTTGTAAAAGAATAGCAAATCTTAAGACAAATGCTGCTGTATACGAGATACTTAACGCTGAAGAGTGGGAAGTAGCACGAAGTCGCAAGAGGTATGAGAAGGAACTGCTCCGATAACAGCAACCTTCATTGTTAAGCCGGTTACAAAAGAAATTGTGTAATATTGGAAACGTAACACTGCAAGAGCTTCGTGGCATGTGCATATAAATATCCCACAACATTACCAATATTTCTAAACTTTCTATTGATACAAATCCTTCCAATGGCCGCGATGTTTATGTATGTTGCCTTATTTCACCATTGTCATTTTTTGTGTAATCTGCTTCATCAAGCTAACTCTGTTCTTACAGCAATGTCTGCTGCTATACCAATGTGCAACAATCTTCCAATAGCTTTCAATAATTTTTTATTATTATTTTGTCCTGAGCACTGTCCGTTGCTCTCATCCTAAGGGGCCTGCCACCTCGTCAAGCTACTCATTGCATTAGCTTTTTGCGACTCTTCTTTCCTTCATTAAAAGATAAATAAAACATTGAACTGAAAATTGAATTGAACTAGCAGCACCAAAAAACATAGCTACCGAGATATGCGGCTGCTACAGTTCGCACACCATTTATTATAACATGATGTCCTCTGAAGGTGCAAGTATAGCGGCGGCAATTCAAATGGACAAAAGAAACAGTCACATACCCATTTTCAAACGCAGCCTCTACCAAGGATGTACTGTACGTACATGGTTTCGCATTAAGTCATATACATACTTACGTATTCCCCATGTGACTTACACAATGTCGCAGCACTACGTGAAATAGTCATTAAAAGTAGGAACAACACGCCTCTCCTTCATAATAGCTGCAAGTAGCTGCAAAAGCTCCAAGTTTTCGAGAAGTCCTGATCTTTTAGTTTACGTTTGCAGGCCTTCCAATACAGAGACACCTCCGCCTGCTAAGGGATACCGAAGGTCTAGCCACAACCACTGAGAACGCACCCGAGACCTCCGAAGAATACCCAGGTGAAAACACGGGGGCCATAAACGGGACAGTCACTTACGACGAAGACTCGCATGAAACAGCGGTCTGGAAGGTCCCTGAATCTGCTACAGCGGCAACAACGTACGTATGAAGCAATATGTAAGCTGCTTACTTCGAGCGCCATCCCTCACGATAGCTGCAAGTAGTGATAGTTTCGAAGGAGTCCTAGTCCCTTCGTTTGCGTTTGCAGGCCTTCGAGTACAGACATAGCTCCGCCTTCTACAGATACCCAAAGTCTGACCCCAACCACTGAGAATGAACCCGAGATCTCTGAAGAATACGCAGGGCAAAACACTGCTGCCAGCAACGGAACAGTCACTTACGAGGAAGAGTCGCGTGAGACGGCTGTATGGAATTTCCCCGAACCAGATACGTCAGCAACAACGTACGTATGAAGCCATATGCATGTTCTTTACTTCGAGTGACTTGCGCAGCGTCGCTGCACTACGTACGACTTTCGCTCATACTTACAGGCAGTTGATGTATCACAGTATAGTCATCATTCTATCGCTTACGTTTACAGGCTTTCAGATACGGAGATTCGTGTGGCCACGGCGGATACCGTACACTCGGACACAGCGACCACGACCAACTCCACTGACACCGCATCCGAGACCTCCCCACAAGATCTAGCTCAAAGCACAGGCGCCGTCAATGGGACAGTTCATTACGAAGAAAATCCGAACGTGACCACAGTCTTGAACATCACTGCCGCTTCTACCCCGGCAACAACGTTCGTATGAATCCATATGCCTACAATATGAACAAGGGTTTGGAGACGAATGGGCACCCTAAGTACTTTTTATGCGAAGCTTGCGTATGTTGGTTGAAATGGAGTAGTGCAGCCTAACTGCGCATGTTCGACTAATGTATTGTGATGGTGAACTTCCATGTGGTGTAGCTCTAAACTTTTGTTCGTGACTGTACATCATGCTACTTTCACACCGTCGCTGTGATAGGCAGTGCAGGTTTCGGAGTAGTCCTGATCCTGCCGGTTACGTTTTACAGGCGTTCAAATACAGAAATCCGCGCACCTGCTGCGGATACCGTAACCCCAGGTACAACAAGCAGCGCCACAGACAGCGAGCCCGGGACTTCTGAGAAAGACCTACGCAGCAGCACGGCAGCGGTGAACGGGACAGTCCTCTACGAGGAAGGCACGCGCTAGACGGCGTCATCGAATTCACCCGAGCCTCCTCGCCCAACACCACCGTTCGTATGATACCGTACAAACTAACTTTGCCTCCAAGCAGGTCACTTTTCTTAGCACCTGTGTGTACTTTACATTCGTATGTGTAAGCCCTAAGTGCCTTTAAGTAGTCTTAATTATGTCGTTCATGTTTGCAGGCGTCCCAATACGGAGATCCTCGCTCCGGCCGCACGCACCCTACTCCCGGTTAGAACAACGTCGACCAAGTCCAGTGAGACCGCACCCGAGGACTCTGAACAAGGTCCAGCTCAAAAAGCGGCAGCGGTGAACAGGACAGTTCTCCACGACCAAGACTCACGTGGGACAGCGGTCTCGAAATCGCCAGATCCTTCTTCGCCCGAACCACCGTTCGTATCACACCATATACACTCTTACTTCAACTCCATGCGATTTGCCCGGGGTCACAACGCTGAAGTATAATGGCCATTCATAATCATAAGAAGAAACGTTTTCGAAGTATAGTTGTAATTTTTTTCATTTACGTTTACAGGCGTTCTAGTACAGAGAGGCTCGCCCCTGCTGCGGTTACGGTGCGACCCGTTACAACCACCACTAGCAACGCCACTGGGACGGAGCAGGGAACCGCTGAAGGAGAGCCAGGTTCCAACAAGGCTACCTTCAACAGGACAGTCCTCCACGAGCAAGACTCGCATGGGACTGCGGCTTCGAATTTCACTGCCCATTGGGAGGAGGTAAAATAAATCCACAGCCACCGGTCAAATCTACCCAGCTGCTTCGGCGCTTAGCAGCACGCCTTCGGACCTCGACATTGAGACAGCGACGTCCACTGTTGTCGACCCCGAAAGCAGCATGGCAGGAGATGACCGGGCCGTCACAAACGAAAAAGGACCCAGTGGTCTCGCCGAAAGGGTTGTGTCGGACATCGTGAGACACATGCGACAAGTAAGGCACAAGGAGCCTTTGCAGGAGCACGACCTCATAGAAGAATTCTAATATAGCGTCCTTGGCCTAGTGCAGACGGCGGACATCAGCGAGCAGATCCGAAAGAAGGGGAACATCTTCCGAAGTCACGACGTGGATTGTCCGGAATAACCTACAATGAGATCGTGGCACGGGTGCTTGACCGGTTTGATTTCCACGCCCCAGAAACGGAAAAAGGCGAGGACTTTTCACCCAACAACGAAACACTTCAACAAGTGACCGTACTGTACACATGCTCTTCTACAGGTGTAGCATGTGTGAATCTTTACCTGCATTCATTTTTATACGACTATGGGCTGTCCTGAGGAGCTGTTGCGCTGGCTTTAAGATTTCCGGGCCAGGCAGGTGACGCATCTGGGTTGTATGGCGTGCTCGGAAATTTGGAAGTGACTTCTCTAGGAGCGGGGAAGTACTGACCAAATAAATCTATGCTAGCTATTCCCACTCACGCACATTTTGTGGCTGAATCAGAGCTATCTATTTTGCGCTCTCTCTTCAGAGCAGTGTGTTCAAGGTATTCATTTCGGGATCCAGAAGAAAGATTGCTGTGCTGGGCAAACTTTGGAGTGAGTGCACCGCATGAAACTATTTGACACGTTTGTAAAACCATGGCAGTTTCTCAATGAGGTATTTGTTCAAAGTTTCGCTTGCGCACAGTACGTGTACGTGACAAATAATGATGAAGGCCTCAACCAAGGCAGACAATGATCATGGCTGTTGTGATGCCCGTGGGTATATCTTCAAGTAAACAGTAGATATGATGAGAATAGTAGATATCATGATCATTAAACATATCTATACTCATAATGGAGCATTCCGCATTAATCACACGGTCACACGGCTTCTGTGGTTGGCTGGCGGGGTAATGTCGACCCGAATGTCAGCCTTCTCTGCTGCTTTTATAAAGTTGTAGCCTGCTTAGAAAAACCATTGTTGTTAACATCGTGCATTACCACGACACAAGGATGTAGACCTATTTGACGGAGCAGCTAGCGCACAGAGGATACGGTGATAAGCCAGCTCTATGTCCTGCACTTTAATGAGTACGTGTATGTGTAAAAGCGTATGATAGAGAAAATATGTTTACTCAACTGTTAACTAGTTCCTGAATCACGTGGATAGAGTTTTGCCTTACGTCCCCCTACATTGTAAAATGCAACGGAATTGTCGTGTCGTGGCTGTGATATAAATTATCACTTGTCTTATGATAGTGAGACATTCTTTACTCAAAGAGCGCACTCGGCAAAACTACTCTCAAAGAGAGCACCAGTCGGCGCTCTCCGCCGTTTCGACTATGTTATAAACTAGCAGCGCAACCGAGTGGGTAGACTAATTTGCTCAGCCAAATGTAACACGAGGAACGTTTTCCTAGACAACGGGGAAAAGAGGTTCGACAGACTGTAGAAGGAACTCCATTTAGACGGAAGTGAAACACGAGAAGTGCTGCGTAAACAACAGCTGGCTCAGCAGAAACGAGGAAGACTCGACACATATCAGGAGCCGCGGTTCCGAAAGCAGGCATGTAGTTTAACAAGCAGCTTTCTAGAAGGCTGTTTTTGTTTAGCCTTCGCGTTTTCGGCGAGCAAACTTTCGCCGCGTTGCTGGTCGTCTATGTTCTGTAGCCCATCCTTTCGGTCTTCGAGGACAATTGCACTGATCCACAACCCTGTGAATGGCCTTGTTCGTGATTTTCGCGCCTTACCCCTAGAAGCATTTTCGTTATTTTTTTTTCTTGCATCACTCCTCGCTTGTTACTATAAAAATAAAATGCCTCTCGTCAGTGACGCTATTGTGTATAAACATTTAGCGCATTGTACCAGCACCTTGATGCATTCAGTGAGTGATAGCAATGCTTAAATGACTCATTAGTTTTCCTATTCATTGTGTAATGTCATTTCGAATGAAACTTGAGCCCTTGCATTGTTATGTCCATAAATATGGGTGAGTCTCACTGTGCCTCAGTAAAACACAGGTTTTAATAGAGATCATAGCAAAACTCTTTGTAAAACTTGGCGTGTTAAGACCTTCCCGATGTATATACCTGCCAAACGCTAGACAAGCGAGCATTCTTGGATTCCATGTCGGTTGGAATTTTCCTATTAGAGCCCCGAATGAAACACGCAGTTTGTTCTCAGCACCTTGCTGGTCCAAACACCCTGAAGCTGGCGTACGTACATAAAGCATCAAATACAGCTCCAGTTGGCATCATAGTGTAGGTGGGCTGCAGTGTAACCGGTGAAAACACAAAGCGCTAGTTCTGTGTTTCGTGTTTGTGTCTTCAAGAGCAGCGTGTAAATATTGAATTCCAGAAACGAATCGAATGCGAGTCCAACAATGACGAAATCGAATCAAATGCGAATACCAGTTGAATACTACTCGAGTAGTCTTCGATAGTGAGGCAAAAATTTTCAAACCAGACGGAGAATTCCACATTTCATTCGTAAGAAATACTCACAGACATGGGCAAAGTAACATGATGACATGATTTACCCGGAATAAAATGCGATTGCGTAAGCCGAGGTAGGCTTGCATATGGCAGTACCCTTAGAAGTAATAAACACCCACAGGTTGCGCTTGACCATATTGATGTACCGCTTGCCTCTCACGTGACAGACCTATTTCCAGTGTGATGCTCTTTTAGATTTTATAATATGCTTTAACATGGTCATGCTACGCCCTCTCCTAGCCATTTTCCTTGGTTAAAAATTTGTCCCCAATGCTGCCGTTTGAACTCGGGGCCCCCATCTTCCAAGGGCAAATGTCTTAACCAGTAGACCACAGACATGCTTATTAACAATACGAAGGGTTTGAATCTACTTTCATAGTGACTAGGGCTCTGGTAGAGCAAAGAAAAAAACAGGACCAACAAAGAAAGAATGAAGGAAAGAGTGGTACGTTATGCATGCAAACGTCATGCTTCGCTTGCCTATTTTCTCAACAGGAAAAGGCCGGTGAATTTTATTTGTGCCAATAACCTCAATACTTGACAACAGAATCATTCCCTTGCTGTTTCATGGGGTCATAAAACAATAACAACTGTGTTTTTTGTTCAGTTAATCAGATTCGTCTTTCTAGTATTTGCTGCGGTTGTTGGTACACAAACGAACAAGTGGTATTGCTTATAATTCCAATAGAAGCTCTACTTATTGTCCTGCATATGTACAGTGTGACTGAATAAAAAAAATGGCTGTGGAAATAAGCTACCGTCGTCAAAAGCACGCGAATATGTGGTTGTGTCTTTCACTTAATTTTTTTTCCATTACATAAATTGTCATACCCTTAAATTGTCTGCGTAGTGACATGCAGCCCGTACGAACAGAAATGGTAGGTATTCTGCTGTTGTGCGCACCTGCACGCGCTCCATGTTTCAGATTGCGATATCGCACAAACGCGCCACCGCAACATTTCTTTTTCCCTTTTTCGTACCGAACACGAACGTTTAAGGGGCGAAGCTCCTTAAAGCGGCACCCGTTCGTCCCTCGTCGTAGTCGTAGTGCGTAACCAGTCTTACGCTTTGACCTCCAAGTTGGTGCCGGTGGGAGATTTCTCCTGTGCGTTGTTGAACAATAAAAAATTCGCAGCGTGCGCGTTAACTAAAAGCCGAATTCTTCTGTCTCTCATTCCCCATTAGCAGCCATTGGCAAGTTCCAGTAGGAAACGTTAGTAGAAGTAGAAGTGTAAGTGTTAGCTAAAAGCCGACTTGTTCTGTCTCTCATTCCCATTAGCAGCCATTGTTTACCTCCAAGGTAGTGCCTGGTGAGATTTATCCTGTGCGTGATTAAACAATAAAAATTTTGTTCAAAAAGCCGTTGATTGATGAAATAAACCAACGAAAGACGCCAGATGTTTCTAAAGCAAAACGAAAAGACGCCAGCTGCTTAACGAAAGACGCCAGGTGTTTTCTAAAGCAATGGTTTTATATTCAAAACCATATCGCGATACAGGTTTGTCAATCGTTTCACGTCAATTTTATCGGGCGAATTAACGGAAGAAATTTCACGGTTTAACCGATGATTACTTCCAGGAGCTTCGCCCAATCTCATCATCATTCACCTCGTGGATCTGCCGTCAATTTTTTTCACTTCCAGTACTCTTATGCTTGACGCATACGCGATGGCGATATGCGAGGGTCGAGCTAAGAGCAAACGCTTTGTCCAACGTTTCAGGACAACGCGTGCGAGGTTTTCGAGGCTACGCCCAAAAGCAATGCATGACTGGTGGCGTTGGTCTTTGTGTGTTCTGTGAACCTTGTCTTCTTTCTTTTTCTCTCCCTCTCGCTGCCTGAGCTTCTAAGCAATCGCTCTAAATACGGGTAGCGTAATACAAAAAGCGAGCAATATACTGACAGTACGGGGGAGAGCCACTTGAACACGTTCGCTTGCTTCGTATCAATCACTCCAGGGTTGTTGCAGGAGACGACGATATATATATAATTTTTTTTTCTCCTTCCAGCTCTATGTGTATTGTAACAATGCGCGTGAAGCGAAATTCCACTGTATTGTAGTGCGCAGCCAAACAACCTCAACATTTTCTTTTATTCTGTTCTTCGTGCTGAATAAAGAGGCGAAGGAAACAGTCAATTCTAGGTTAGCCGCCATAAGACAACGCCAACCACTCTCCTGGGAGGCGGCACCAATGTCTGCTTGGTGCGGGATACAGGAAAGTTTCTTTGTAGCAGGGCTGTCGTTGCGTTCGGTAAACCAGCCTATATATGTTGGTTCGTAGAATAGCATGGCCAGATTGGCAGAAAGAGCAATGCGAATTCGCCCACGACATGGAGGAGCAGATATTTCAAAAGGATGCCTCCTCGGCCACCGCATGCTCCCCGCTGCTCCCAAAGGCAGGGACGATGTGCATCTTCATCTTAACATCGACATTATTGTTACCAGCGTTAGAAAAAGAGAAAAGAACACGATGAACGCACTATGACAACAAGCTATGGCAACAAACTATGAAAGTACAAACTATGACAATAACAAGCTGCTAGCTAGTTAAAATGGAGGGAATGGAACAGCTCCATTCATGTTAGCCGAACAAGAGCTCCAATTAACTTATTTGCCTTTGTTGATAGAGCTAAGACAATACACTAATCCGCCGCCAGAGAAGGGGTTATGCCCCCTTCCTCCCCCCCCCCCCCTTTTTTTTTTGCCCATGTACATTTCAAAGTTTTGTGTGCATATATAAATACTGACAAGCACATGCACAAAGACGGACTGGAACCTTCCCGAAGCGAAACTTGCTTAAAGGATGAATGTAAAACAAAAACAAAAAAATGCACTTTGCCACTACATAACCACTACATCTGTCCCCGTCACGATGGTCTAGTGGCTATGGCACTCGGCTGCAGATCCGAGGGTCGCGGGATCGAATCCCGGCCGCGGCGGCTGCATTTCGATGGAGGCGGAATGTTGAGGCCCGTGTACTGTGCGATGTCAGTGCACGTTAAAGAACACCAGGTCTTCAAAATTTCCGGAGACGTCCACTACGGCGTCTCTCATAATCACAGCTGCTTTTGGGACGTAAAACCCGAACAATCAACCACTACACCACTGTGGCGGACACAATAACTTACAAAAGCCGAATGCGCTGCATCAGTGGCGATAGTTAAAACGCAGAGCCGAACGACAAAGATGAAAATGAGGGTGGGGTAGCCACAGAGGCGGAGCGCGGTGGCGATAAAATCAACGGTACCGCGTGCTCCGAGCGTGTGCGCTTGAGCGATAAAGAACGACAAGCACGCGGGCTTTAACGACGACAGGGACGAGTCGCCGCCTGGTGGTCACCTATCGATGCAGTGAGAAGTGGCCAAAAAGCGGCAAAATCGAACAAGCTGGGACGCTCGGGGGTACAGCGTACACAAAGGCAGTGCCCGGGATTTACGTTTGTGCATGTTTGTGTGTGTGATAAAGACACATTGACTGCCCCCTTTGGAGGGCGCGCGCACGCGTGCACACACACGTCGCGAGAGATTTCTGCGGTGCACGTGCGACGGGGAGCTGCCGGTACCTAACGGGGACCTTCTACAACACCCATCGGCTGGACCAACATCATCGCCATCGGGCTTCCAGTGACCGGAGCCGGTACTACCACCAGCACCACCAAGTCTGGCCCGTAGGAGCGGCGGACGCTACGGTGGCGTCCGCCGCGCGTTCTACTCTGTCAACGGCTCTTCGAGGCGACCACACCGATCGGCATAATTGGATTCCATCGAAGAAGCTCTGTTTCTTAGGACACCAGATACATATAAAAGCCGTTTGTAGTGAAGTTCATGACACTGCGTCGACTTTAATAAATGAAGCTTTCTCGAGGCGCGTTCTGTAAAATCGGCAGCAGGTACTACTTAAACTTGGTCACAAACTTCGCCTATCTTCATGTATGTAATTTCGCAGACACATGTACCGGTCTGCAGCACAAATTAACCCTTTTATTGGATACTTTCACTCGAAGTCCGTTCCGTAATGGAGCACACAGTTCGTGTCATCGCCCACATTCTATGTAGGTAGCAGCTGGGGAAATTTTTTCTTGCTGAGGCTTCTTGCTCAGCATCTCTCACTCAGCTAAGCGCCGTGGGAAAATGAAAAGCTGCGGGACCCATAAGTTTCGCCTTAAGAGTTCAACGCGATAGCGATGCGTGGCCCCATTTTCATCACGCTCTTTCGCTTGCCATGCTCTTGAGCCGCCTAGTCACGTAATTGTCACGACACCGCACTTGTTCTACCCCTGTACTCGTGCAGTTCAGATTGTGAACTGATGCAATGTAACGGGCCAAGTACAAAGTGGCGATGGCCAACAAAACTCGCTGATGAAGAAGGCACCGCTTTTACGAGGAGTAAGTCTATTTAAGAAGAGTGTGCCTTTTGCGATGTGTGATTGCTTTAATCAGCCTCTTCTCCGCATTACCGTTTCAATCTGTCTGTGGGAACGGCCTGTTGCTGACCGAACCTCGTCACCGTTTCCCGCGGGGGGAGCCGAGGCGGGGCGGGACGACTTCCCTTTGAGGGCGGAGACTACAACTATTTGATTGGACGCATATTCTGGGAATCACTGAATATGAGCGCCGAAACGCTCACAGAGCTTCCTCTATACCTTCACGATTCAATTAAACACCTCTCCTAAAACGTAATCGGTCCCCGAGCGAGCTCCGTGCAAGGGAAATCCTTCTTTCGACTCGAGATCAGCAACCGCCGTCCTGAGCTTAGCAAGACAGGCGGGAAGGCCACGGCAAACTTCGAACACTGATCGCACCAGTTGTACGGTTTTCCAATTGGAATATCCGGCGAATTGAGTAACCGATTTTCCACTAAAAGCCATTGTGATGTTGCTGCGCTACTCTCGACTGCTCACGCAACGCTTGCCCAAGTACAGGAAAAGTGACGGTTGCCTCGTCACATGCCTCCGTTTGTGTACCGCGATCATGTTTATGTGATGCAGGCGACGTGGTGCGAATAAAATCTACAAATGCGAAGTGAACCAAACTCGCATTTCCTCCTGTCCCACATCAGAAGCACGTGCCGTCACTGGCGCAAAACAAAGGACACGCGGTTTCAAACCGACAACGTGCCAAAGCTGGCCCGGCCAATCCGACCAATGCTGACGCGTCTGGCGCTGAATCCGCTGGACTGAAGGCAGCCGACTGTTAAAAGGACGGACGTCAATAGCGGCAAGCAATTCCCATTCGGACTGTGAGGGGAGGAGGCCGGACTATAGAAGACGGCGCGTTTTGAGTCACGTGCCCCGCCACGGTGGTCTAGTGACTTTGGTACTCGGCTGCAGATCCGAGGGTCGCGGGATGGAATCCCGGCCGCGGCGGCTGCATTTCGATGGAGGCCAAATGTTGAGGCCCGTGTACTGTGCGATGTCAGAGCAGGTTAAAGAACCCCAGGCGGTCGAAATCTCCGGAGCCCTCCACTACGGCGTCTCTCATAATCAGAGGTGGTTTTGGGACGTTAAACCCCACATAACAACAACATGACGCGCGTCACGTGATACGGCGTCAGCTGCGAGAATGCCGCCTCCATCCAGTAGGGTTCATCCACCCTTATCAGTAATTTTCTGGTTTGCCTTGACGTTTTTCTTTCGTATGCCTCTACTTCGGTCATGTTCAGCTCTTTATGGTCGGATTAGTATCAGTGGCCAAAAGTGCGTTAGCCAGACGTCTGCGTCACTATATGACGCGGAAAAGAAGATACGGAGCCTGTCTTTTGCTTGATAATTTTCGTTTGTCGGGTTGTACTCCTTCGATTCGAAAGTGTGTGCGTTTGTACATAAGTACCTGCTTTGAGCCTAAAAATCTAGTTGCAAGTGTGGCGCCTTCTTTGAGTTTGATGGTAGTGCACGAAAAACACGGACAACAGGAAGGCACATTGCCACCCTCATCGCCTTCTTTGACTTTTCCCTTCCTCTTTCGCTTTTTTTCCAAGTTTTTCGCTACAAAATAATGCCACATAACAAGTACCAACTAGCCCAAGAAAAAGTTATATTGCGATAGAACGTTTAGAATGGGGAAAACCAAAAGCAACAGCAGCATTCATAAACAGGCTTCGAGGAATTCCTTAAGTGGTTATGAACGGACACTTCCTGGCAGCGAATTACTTGCTTCGACTGTTGAGGGAAAAGGGTATACTCGAACATGTCAGTGGGGGTGGACACAATTGCAATTTTAAGGGCGTCATCATATATTGCAGATGAACATATAACTCAACATTTCGCCTACATCGAAATGCAGCCGCCATGGCCGGGGTTTGATCCCGCGACCTTCAGGCCAAGGGCCACAGCCACTAGACCAGCATGGCGGGGCTATCCCAGTTTCACGACCACCGGGTGTCGCTGGCCAGAAACTTTCAGACACCACCCCCCTCCCCTCCCACATCTCCCTTCCCACACAAAATAAATAAAGCAAACAAATAAAATAAAATAAATAAAAAATAAATAAAACTAACAAAATTATGTGTTATGAGTAGCATATTATATACGTTAATGATATAAAAGATTTGTATCCAGCCCCGCCACGGTGGTCTAGTGGCTATGGTACTCGGCTGCTGATCCGAGGGCCGCGGGATCGAATCCCGGTCGCGGCGGCTGCATTTCGATGGAAGCGAAATGTTGAAGCCCGTGTGCTGTGCGATGTCAGTGCACGTTAAAGAACCCCAGGTGGTCGGAATTTCCGGAGACCTCCTCTGCGGCGTCTCTCATAATCAGAGCTGGTTTTGGAAGGTAAAATTCCACAAAACAACAAGATTAGTATCGAAAAAAAGACAACTTTCAGGGTAAATAATGAAAGTTAATTGAATAGAGACAGCTGGGCATCGCCTTTGAAATGCGTGTACGAGCCACACGTAAAGAAGAAAGATAAGTGGATTCGTAATTAATTATGAAAGAAGAAATTAAGGAAATAAATCACGTGCCGTTCATACCCGCATTTCGCAGATGGATATCATGAGCACTACGCATGCACAAAAATCTTGCCGTAATATAACCACAGTACACGACCAACATATTAACGCTCCTGGAAAATATGTCACTGCAACCGCCATGGTATAGGTACGGCGCTGCTGCAATAATTCTTGAAGTCTACCTGAGCATTTCTATGTGTCTGCGCCATTTTTGTGCTTATTTTGTTAGAAGCCGCGTGGCAATGATTACGAGGCATGATCGTTTAAGGACACCGCGAATATTCCGGCTAATGCAGCAAGTTTTAAATGTTTTAGGGGAGTACAAGTACACACTTGAAAGCTTTCAAAAAAGCAGTACAATTCTACTCATTTTAATCATTGCAGGAAACAGGCATGCACGTTAATCTTCCTAGGAGTATTGTGGATTTTCCGCATCACACTTTGAATCAGGACCACACAAGTTTTTTTGAGCTCTCAAACTCCGTAGTTGAAAGTTGCGCTATCACTCAAGAGTATACCAGTACTTACAAAAATTCTTGCATTCTTGCACCGAACGGAACGGAACGGAACTGAACTTTATTTGGTCCTGAGAAGAGCGAGACACCCTAAGGGGGCTCGTCCGCGGGCCGCGTCCAGGACGGGACCGGGAGGCAGAACGAAACATGGTTTTCTTCGGAAAGAGAAAACAAAAATGCTCACGGTTTGCCTCTCCTCTCACAGCTTTCCTACGAAGACCGCTGAAGCCGATGCATATCCAGTGTTTTAGCTCGCTTCACATTTCATCGAAAGCACCACTCACGGTATAAGACATACTTGAAACAATGTGGTCAGCAGACTTATAATTAGAACCACAGAAGTTCACGTGACACAGGGGAGAGCAAAACTGAATAATGTTGCGAGGGGGCGTATCGGGGCTAAGTTTTCAAGCGGGCTTTCCTGCATTGTCGTGAACGCCCCCTTACTTATTTAAAGGAAAGAGACGTATTCGAACAGTTAAAAGTAAGAGGCAGAAGCTTTTTGTTTTCTTTTTCTTTTGTGATCGGTATTCACCTTGTTCGAATATATCGCAGTCACGGATGAGAGAGTGCAGTTGGCACTATTTGCGTAAAATGATCCATTATCGACATTAGTTTTGTGACTGTGTGCCGGGCTTCCAATGTTTACGTTTTCCTTTTTTTTTTTAAGGAGACGTTAGCGGCAAGAAATATTCTAAACGAGATGTGCGTAGGATAGACCCGCCCGACTGTTCTCTCTGCATGCTTTTAGCAGCGGAAGTGTTTGTCTTGACACTCATACCACTGAGGCTTTCGCAGAAATGTGGGCCGATCGCAGGTGACAGTGTACGCGTGAGATGCAGAAAACTTCAGGCGCCTCTCGAAGTTCCGGGTTCGACGCTCGCAGCCGCGCTTCCACTATTTCTATGCCAGGCCTCGACCATTAAACATATTTCCTAACAGATACGTTTATATAGGGTCGCGCATTCATCTAACTTGGGCTTGGAGTTACAGCCCTGGAAGTGCAACAGAAGATTAGGAGGCGTTCCACCGGTTAATGGTATTTTATGTTCAATTAATCTCCTGATACTACAAAGCACTGCTTATCCAAAGCATATGATATTTGTTCTACGTTGTCTGTCACGTAGACCGGCACATGCACACGTCTAACAGGTGGCGCTACTATTCCTGAACATGCGCTGATAGGTTTTTAGGTTCTGTGGCTTTCCTTTTTGCGCCTCATTGCTCTCATTCAGTTATTGTTCAGCGTTCGAATTGTGTTTCCTTCTACTCTTGTGTCCCTCTTTTGCCTTTTCTTTGCATCATGAATCAACTTTCTGATGTCTTTTCCGAGAGTTGCAGCGTTATAACTTAGTGTCGTGCACTGCGCTACTACATTCCACCTTACCTTGTCTCGTGAAGTATGTGACCTGCATTTATCATTGGCTGTGTATACTTCTTGTGTTGTTTTAGTGTGCCCTGCCCCGTCGTCCTGGCTTCCTCGTCTTTTTTTTACTTTTTATTGTTCGTAGTTCTCCTGTATGTTGTCTTGATATCATTGCATGATATGAGAATTTCTTACACGTACCAGCTGCACTGCAACATTTCAGTTGTTCCTGGGCAAGATATATTACCATTATTATTACTATTATTATTATTATTATTATTAGTAGTAGTAGTAGTAGTAGTAGTAGTAGTAGTAGTAGTAGTAGTAGTAGTAGTAGTAGTAGTTAGCGGGGATCTGCTTGTGTGTGCGCCAGTACTATTCCTCCAGGGTAATATAAATTGAATAATTTATTTATTCATTTACTATTTCAAAACGCAGAAAAATGAGAAAGTCCACGTGGTGGGGATGATGCTACAATGACCATTCCAACTGGTGTAATTGTAACGCATTCGCCGCGTTATTCCGAAATCCACCCATACGTCCCCAAGCGAGGTGTCGAATACAGGAAGTTATTCAAATCAACACCATGTTTATACATTTGAAACAGAAGAATTTAGGCTGCTAAATGTTTACTGTATGATTTGACTTTATTGTCCTATTCATGGCACCACATTGTCTCATGGTATACGCCCCAATAATAGTACGTCAACTTTCCGCTTTCCACAACGAGCCACATGCTTCCATTCGCGAGCTCAGTGACACTGACAACTGAGTAGTGTGGCTCGCCGTCCTCACTTTTGACATGATACGCAATGTGGCCGTCGAATGTTATCCCCACAGCAAAGGTGCATTTCTGAAATGAAAGCGAAGAAGAATATTGTGTTTTTTTTTAATCCATGCCTACAAGCACACACAGGGCTGCACAATATGGTCTCAAGTGCAGAGCATACAAAGTTGTGCACATGGTTTGTATTACCAAATGCTTGTTGATGAATCATTTGACACACTGTGTCGGTAAGAACATGGTGGCTGTGGCAGGAAATTAAGCCCATGGACCCCCCCCCCCCTTTCTAGATGCGAAGCAGCTATTGGTCGGGGCTATGTCCCTCCCTCCATCAGCCGTGTGGCGTCCACACCCGCACTGCGCATGCGCATCGTCCCCCTCCTCTCGTTGTCTCACCTCATTTCCTCTCGGCATTCCTCCTCTCCTCTCCGAACGGCGCGCGTTGACTATGGAAACGCTCTTTCTTCCATGAACGCTTTACCAGCTCGCAAGGAACGAGAACGCGCCCTCGCCCGCGAGAGACAACGTTGACGCAGGCAGAGTCTGCTAGCGTCAAACCGATACAAACGCGGTGCGCACCCCCCCCCCCCCCCCCCGTGTTTCTTCGCATCGCCTCATGGTCCCCTTTCGCGGGAGCATAGTTTCCTACTAAAATACTAGAGGGAAAACTGGGGCTGCGATCGTGAAGCTGACATGGGAATGATGGGCATGACATGGATTTGCCTAGTCTTCGTGCCTGCGACTTCAAACGTTTTGGTGGATTTGTTTATTCGTGTTTTTTAACTTCAGTGACGCGAATGACGTTACTACACTTTTTCACTACGCGACGAAGGCAGCGGCTGTAGTATACGCTTTACTGGCTTCACTGCTAGAGATAATCAGACTGTCGCATGTACCAAAGTCGTTTGCAATGATGAGGTACCATGCAGTGTTTCGTTGTTGTGTTTGTTGATGGATGGCTACACATATTATTTGCAGCGGTATTTTACCCAACTTTAGAAATATTCGTGCTGCGCCTCGCGAACCTTATCGATGCTGTTTTGCTGTTCTTTTTTTTCTTTTCTTTTGCATCAGGTGCGATAGAATCTGTAACCGCAGGGTCGCTTTCACGGCTGACATACAGCCCTTGTCAGAAGGCTGTTCGTACATCTTGTACGGCATTTCAATTCCGCTGTCTGATTAATTCAACGCCGACCGAACGCGCCAAGCAGGTGCACTGTTATCGTGCGTAGTAGACGCCCAGTGCGCGATAGGCAGAAGCGCCTGCGGACGACGCTGAAAAGTCAGCTCAGAACAAAGATCACGCGCAGCTTCCGATAATCACGTTTTTTTTTCACAAAACCAACCACCAAGTGATGGGCGATACTGCGCTCCCGCTACGGCCTCGCGCAAGGGCTTGACCCATGCGTATAGTTTGTAAAAATACAGTGGGGCACTTGCCCTGCACTAAAAGAAGCGAGCGGAAGCCCGTTTGTATTGTATTTAGAAGACACATCTGCCTTTTACATTCTTGAAAATGTCAGTACGTCACTTAAAAGAGCAAAAATCTTTATTTTAATTTCGAACACAACTACATCAGGAACTTTAACCTGTATGGACGCTGGTGAATCTGGGCACAAGCAGAGGAGGCAATCTTGCCATATCGCACAATATTGATAAATTTTAGTGCGTTCAGTATTTTTCTAACCGCGACAAAGCAACTAGCACCTGCGCACGCACACAGTTATTCCAAAATCTTCCGTTTTAGTGCAATATTTTGTCGTAAACGACCTATTTCTTTAAAGTAGCAAAGCCATATGAAGCCAGAAGAACGAAGACTAGGCAAATCCATGTCATACCCATCATTCCCATGCTGGCTCAACCGCCTTGTTTGAAACTCCCATAGACACTAGCGCCAGTTTTCCCTCTAGTATTTTAGTAGGAAGCTCTATGAGCGGGAGATGGTGTAAATTTATTTATTAACACAATAAGGAAGGCGGTCACTCACCGTTTTGAACACGTTTTCTTCCATCTTGCCACGTGGGCTGCCCCATTTTAGATGTATATGTGAAGCGTATTGACGTTCAAGATTGAGCTCCACTGTCTTGTGGCTTAAGCCCGGGTACCTGACCGGTACCGTAGCGTTCTTCTTAACGACGAAAGGGCATGTTATACCTTCGTGTTGGGACCACGAAAAATAACCTGTGCAGTTAAGTTTTCGAGGACCTGAATAGTGATGTGGATAGCAACCACCGGTAATCATCGAGCCTACGGTAACGTTGACGGGAGGTCTATAAGAAAAAAGAAGGTGGGACGAAAATGGTCAGTAAATACCTTTCGCCTTCGAAGAAATTCATGGCATTCGTAGTTTCATATACAAAAAGCCCGGTTAGCGAAAAAGTATTTTAAATTTATGCGTGCTCTTTTGCATGAATAACACACACCCGCTACTTAAATTTACATTTCAACTGTTGCCCTCTGTTGACTACAGTTATCAATCTCAATTAACTCCAATACTGCCGTTCAAATATGCGCGAGATGCCTAGACAACTGCATTGGGGAACATGCTTTAAATATGGAAGTATAGCTTGTGTCTAAGGCTCTCTGTAATTATGCAAACAAGTCTCATGTGCAAAATGCGAAAGAAATTCTATGGCACACAACTAGCACAAGCTAGTAAAACGGGAGAACCTGACCGAAGTTCGATCCAGAGGGGCGTGAAGGGAGGGGGCGCATAGAGAAGCTGCTTTCAGGTACATTCTGGCATGTGTTTCACAAAACACAATTGCATGTGAAGGAATGTTACTTCTTTATCGGCAGAAAAGTCTCTCAGTAGGGCGGAATTCGACAAGGTTCCACCACCTCATCATAAACTAACTCGACGTGAGCCTTCAGTATTCAGAATGCTCCAAACGGGGTCTTCTCGGTGGCGGTGCAGATTCAGTCATTTCACACCCGACATAGAAGCGTAGTGCGCGAATGGAAGAGAAGAGTATAGCTCTCTACATCACACATTCTGGCCATGTCCGCGTTGCGCGATTCAGCACAACAGAAACGTGAAGACTGGTAGAAAGCCCTGATGAGCGGCGATCTCTCAGACGAACCCCAGGTTGTCCGGAGTGGCTGTGAAAGGGCAGGGGCCTACGGTCTTCCTGTTCCTTCGTGGGCTCGGCCCGCAACTACCCAGGATATCCCTTGCCAGAGGAGGGTTCCAACGCAGTTTCTCAGGACCAAATAAACCCCTCACCCTCCCTCTGTGTCTGTCTGTCTGTTTGTCTGTCTGTGTCTGTCTGTCTGTCTGTCTGTCGACCTACGTCTCGGTGCTCCCTTGGTCGTACCGTTCACTCAGCATACACCAAAATTTGGATGCTAGGGTATTAAATGTATGATGAACATGAATTACGGATGTCGAAAACTGACAGATCCCACGCATTGTGGGAATCCATGCCATGCGAAGCAGTCAGCGAGGAAGTTGCCTGCGCCGAATTGTTTCACATTCGGCTAAGCGTGCGGGTAGCATCAACGCCTTAGGGCAAATTGAGTATTTTTGCTTAATGTGGGTTTACGAAGCTCGTCTACGGACCTGTGGTGTCTATTTACGTTAGTACACAGGTGTCTGTTTTGTCGCAGAGAAATGCATCCTACGGACCGCTTATGTGCATATCATAAGCGCCGCTCGTTCCAGTATTCTTACAAGATCGAGCAAAGCTGTACAACGGACCTGCAGAGTGATAATAATACTTAGGAATTGTCAACCAGATTGCTGCAAGAGCGGTTATTACGCACTAGTATCCGCGTAGCAAAAGACTATTTTGGACGAGGGGTGGAGTACTCAAAAGGACATTTTGGACGAGTGGTGGAGTACTCGCCTGGCAGTTTGAGCACCCAGGTCACTTCCTACCACATGGTAGGGCTGCCTTTGGTCATTGCAGCCCGTTTATTAGTGCCTGTCTGCTACCATAGACGGTGTCTTCTCCTCTTGTTCACTCCGCCTAAAGTGTGTTTTCATAAAGTTTTCTGTGTGTGCTTTTGTTGGCAGTAATGGTAAGATTTAATCTCCTGTGGCGCATACTGGCTTTCCTAGGACGGGTATGACCCACATGGGATTGGTTTACCGTTAATCCTGACGTGCGTGAAAACTATTTCATGTTGGTGATGTCAAAGTCAGCCACTCATATTTGTCATGTATTCGTATCCTTGCTACCATGCCAACTTTGGTGTACAGCAAGACAAAGAAGCGACCAGAAGAGCACCGAGTCGTAGGCGGCTAAATAGATTGATGCAGTCAAAGCCGCTTGAATTCATCAAAAAAATGCTTCGCATTTATTAACGTAATTATGTGCATCTCATACCCGTAGCGATCGGCCGCTGGTAGGAGGATATGCGCCACAGTTGTTTGAATTTTACGCAGCCTATGATGCCAATCAAGGACCAGCTAAAACATACATAACATATCACTAGAATGTGCTTAAAGACCAGAAAGCCATACCGTTTTTTTTTTTTCGTAGCTTGTGATTGAAATGCAGACATAACAAGCGGACAGACACAGCCGAACGCGCTGCAATCTTCGAAGGCACCCTGTCAAGCGATGAAGGGGTACGAATCGAACCCGTGCCCTTGAGGTGCCGAGCAAACACGTTACCATTCTTCGAACGACCTGGCTCTTGGCCAAACCCCCAGAGCGGGTGTGCGCCTTTCAATTTGATCTACTTCTACATCTGCACGTTACCACTGGTCTACGGTGACTCCTCCATAAGGTGAGATATATATATCGCACGTTATGGTGGCGCTTGTGTAACGTCACTTTCACTTCTAGTGTGTGCCACTGCTCTCATAGCAATGTGGTAAACAACGCATACGTTCTGATATCAATCGGCATGCTTTTTGTCCACTGCTCCCCGATCCTCTGAAAGCACGTCAACGAAGGACGATTATCTTACGCACTTCATAGCACTGTAGTGTGCCTTTATCTTCGACAAGACAAACGTCTTGTACTAACACGAGTGCCGACGTTACGTCGTGACACATGCTACCATTCAGTCGCCACGTTGCTGTTGGCGTTCCTGGTAAGCCGCGTTTAGCACACACCTGCCCATGTACGTTGTTCAAAGACGTTCATCCTATTCGTAACACTTGGATTAATGCTAAAGAATTCGTCATGTGAAATTTCCTCGCTGACTGCTTCGCAAGTCGTCGATTCCCACAATACGCGGGACCCGTGGGATTTTTATGGGCGAAGCTCCTTAAGGTTTGGGTCTGTCCGTCCGATGTAGTAGCGCGTTACCTAGTAGGAACGCGCTACTAGGAGGGCGCGTGCCTCCCGGGGCGCGAGCTCTCTCACTTTTCCATCTGCTGTCTTGTGAGAGAGAGAGAGAAAGAGAGACCGAGAGAGCGAAAGGCGCGCGTTGACTATGCAAACGCTCTTTCTTCGATGAACGCGCTACCAGCTCGCAAAGGAGAACGCGCCCTCACCTGCGAGAGACAAGCTTGACGTAGGCAGAGTCTTCTAGCGAATTTCTTGATTGAAAAATACCGACTGCTCGCGCTGGAGAACCGTTCACCGGCCACCCATATATATATATATATATATATATATAGGCACTGGATCTTGACTTGCAATCGCCCCGCCACGGTGGTCTAGTGGCTAAGATACTCGGCTGCTGATCCGAGGGTCGCGGGATCGAATCCCGGCCGCGGCGGCTGCATTTCGATGGAGGCGAAATGTTGAGGCCCGTGTGCTGTGCGATGTCAGTGCACGTTAAAGAACCCCAGGTGGTCGAAATTTCCGGAGCCCTCCACTACGGCGTCTCTCATAATCAAAACTGGTTTTGGGACGTAAAACCCCACAAAACAACATCTTGACTTGCAATGAAGTGCCGGGGGGAGATTTCACTTGTGCGTAGTTGAACCATGAGGATTCGTAGCGTGCGCGTTAACTAAATTAATCCGGAACTCGGCACGATCTACGATGAACATCCGGAGCGTCGCCCACTCATCATCATTCACTCCGTGGATATGCTGTGAATTTTTTTCTGCCAATTCTTTTTTCAAGATCACGTGCGCAGGAGACGCATAAGGCCTAAATAACGGGCCGAATATTTCCACCTTCTATCGCGTACGTAAAAGGTGGTGATCTTTTTTACTGTATGTAAATATCGCTGCAAAACTCTCTGAAACTATCGCCGTATTTCTGTCATCTTTGCCTCACCAAAGGGCTCTGGGAGACGTCTTAATCATATATTGTTTAATGTAACATATTAGTATATTCCTAATCAACATACATATATGAATGGTCGCTCTACCTTCACAAATCTTGCTATGTTCACAGTGGAAGTTTCCACGACAATGCTCAAGACAGGGCACATTGACACAGCCTACTCTGACCTTAGCAATATTTTGATCTAGTTGGCATTTGACGTCGATGTGCTGGTCTTTATGCCGATGACACCAAGATATATCAGACTCCCTACTATTACTCTGTGTAGGACCATTTGTTTATTTATTTTTTTGAAAAGTGCCAGAGGAATAACCTCTCGTTAAGGACAGATAAACCAAAAGTCCTGATCTTCTTTCCCAAAACAGGAAGCGTACCATTTTCCTAGTTCCTCAACTCTGTAGCCTTTTCTAAGGTCCCTGAGAATGATGATCTCGATGTTTTGTATCTTATAATTTTCTGCTCACATTAAGTACGTTGCTACGCGAGGTGTTCGCTCTCCCGGTACTCTTTGCCACGCTACCAACAGAATTCCATTCTACGATTGCTTCCCTCAAATTGCACGCAACAGGTTTTCTTCCCCAACATGAATAGGCTTTTGGGACAAAAGTGGAATTTCTGAATTTTGCAGTAACATCATCTAACAAGTCCAGTACAGTATTCCAAAGCGTCTATAATCATCGCTTCCAGTGGTATTGTATTATTGTCTTGACGATTATTCCACCGCCTATGAAAGTGCAATTGTCTATATTTCTTCTTAAACTTCTTCCCGGTATTATCACCTGCCCTGAGTAACTCCATTGGAATATTTTCCCAGTTTTGAGCAAAGCAAGTACTCAACATTGATATTCTTCACAGTATTATAGCCTCCCCTGAGCTGCTCCATAGTACTATTTTCCTAGTTTCGCGCAAAAGAAGCATTCAACATGCATTTTTCATAGCATTACAACTTACCCTGAGCTTTTCCATTGTAGCGTTTTCCAACTTTCGCGCAAGGTGTGCAGAGAGGATAAGCGTTTTTCACGGATTTATGAGCGGCCCTGAGCAGCTCTACTGCATTGTTTTCACAGTTTTGAGAAAAGTAACCACGGAGCATGGACATTTTTATGTAGACGTTTCCACATATTACATAGCCGTTTTCACGGACTGCCCTAGATAAGGAGCTTAATCAATATAAGGCTCTGGAAATCTGAACCCAGAAAAGGCTGGCAAACAGTAAACAATTCAAACCTCGCTAGCTGTACACATTCCTCCTCATGAACTACGGCGATTACTTGGCCTGGTTCAGCGGCGTATAAAAAATTGCAGATAAAGCGGTAGCTCGCAAACATTATCAGTAAAGTTGAATATGTTGAATAATGAATTTCGATTATCTCTTGGTAACACACCTTCTCGTTCTAGCTGGGCAACGGAAAAAGTAGTAAATGGCTTAGGCGCTGTCTGCGGCAGCATCTTTCTCGCATTTAAATTCTAAAGCGATGACACGGGCAGGTCCATAACATGCTAAGGTACTGTTATTTGAAAGTGGCTTCACGAGTTCAACCACCTTGATTCTAATGCGTCAGGCGGCTATACAGCAAGGTGTCTGTACTTCACAAGCCACAGACGCTGTAAATGCCGACCGAAAGAACTAACGACGTTGCTAGCACGTCAAAC
>CM023489.1:27165100-27222983 GCA_013339685.2 Hyalomma asiaticum
ATGGTGAGGACGAACGAAAACGATTATACTTTTAGATTTCGGAGACGGTACATAACCCGCGTTTTTAAAGACTTCCTTTCACTATAATAGCAATACGCATCATGTACCCAACAAGTGGGAACTCTTCGGAATTTACGAATATAGGCGAACACAGGTTAGCCTTTGTCTATATTTACACAAGGTTGCCCCGCCACGGTGGTCTAGTGGCTAAGGTACTCGGCTGCTGATCGAGGGTCCCGGGATCGAATCCCGGCCGCGGCGGCTGCATTTCGATGGAGGCGAAATGATGAGGCCCGTGTGCTGTGCGATGTCAGTGCGCGTTAAAGAACCCCAGGTAGTCGAAATTTCCGGAGCCCTCCACTACGGCGTCTGTCATAATCAGAACTGGTTTCGGGACGTAAAACCCTACAAAACAAGAACAATATTTACACAAGGTTACGAAGCATTAACTAAATATTTGTCATCGTCTCACCAGCACTAGCCGATTCGAGGCATAATTTAGAATATATTAACTAACCCAGCTTAACAAGCAATAACATGTGTAGTATTGTTTTAATACGTAGTAAGAAACGTCGTCTTACAGCCTTCTTGCTCTTTGTACGCACGCACTTGAGCACGCGCATCCAAGACCGATATGCAGTAACAGAATTTCGCACACGCAGAGCCGAACGAGCATGATGTCCAGCAACCATTCCGGCATGAAGAAAGCCTCGTCTACCGTCATGTCTACCACTTCGCGTGCATCCGGCGGGACGCACAACACCAGCGTCTCCAGTACCAGGCGTCAGTCCCACTCCGAGCCCCTCGCGGAGAAATCCACGGAGGCAGATTCAGGAAAACAAACGGATAAGTGAGTATTTCCCTACTGCATATAATATATATATATATATATATATATATATATATATATATATATATATATATATATATATTATATATATATTATACTTCAAAGATAAATCCTTGGCAGCAGGCCAATTATAGAATCAAAGGGTCACGTTGAAAAAACATAACATTTATTACGACGTTCGGCCGCGAGACCTGCCTTTTTCAAGCTTCTACTGCTGTAGTAGAAGCTTGAAAAGGCCGGTCTCGCGGCCGAAACGTCGTAATAAATGTTATGTTTTTTCAACGTGACCCTTTGATCTATATATATATATATATATATATATATATATTCATCAAGGCGTCACGTTGAAAAAAATGCATTCTAAGCTTGAAAAAGGCTCGTGTCGCGGCCGAAACGTCGAAATGTTTTCTTTTTCAACGCGATCCTCTGATGCTATAATTAGCATGCTACTGAGAATTTATATATATATATATATATATAATATATATATATATATATATATCTATATATATATATATATATATATATATATATATATATATATATATATATATATATATATATATCAGGGCGTTGTCTCTTACGGGTAAGGGCGCGTTCTCGTTCCTTGCGAGCAGGTAAAGCGTTCATCGAATACAGAGCGTTTCCATAGTCGACACGGGCCGTTCGGAGAGGAGAGGAGGAATGCCGAGAGGAGAGGTGATGAGCGTGATTGTGCGTGTGTGTATGTGGCGAAATGGAATGGCTCAAGGGCGATCATTTATTTGCTACAAACATCCTAATGAACAAATAACAATGAAGCCTAGGGAAGCATAGGGGAAGTTATTGTAGTTTATTATTGTAGCATAGTGATTGTGCAGTAAGTAGACAGGAATTAAAGTGGACGAAAAAACACACCTGCCTTCGGTGGGGACCGAACCCACGACCTTCAGATAACGCGTCCGATAATCTGCCAGCAGAGCTACGAAGGCGGTTGTTCTCTTGTCCACTTTATTGGGTATTTATGTATACCTATAATCTTGAAAGTGTTAGGCAGCGCCACTCGTAGCCATGGCGGCGAGTGTGGAACTCTCTTCTTGCCAGGAGGCGTCATGCAGAACGTGATCGCGTTCGTGAATTTAGCTCTGTGCTGTAAGAGGAAATATGCAGGCGCCTCTCTAATAAACAGCGGTTTAGGGAAAATTATTCGCGAACTTTGCGTCGAACGGGGAACCGCATAGCTTACGGAGCAGCGGTGCCACGAAAGCGCTCCATGCACAGATTTTGCCAATTTCAGGTAGGTTGAGCGCGCGAACTATTAGCAGACAACTTTCTGAGCAAATCGGCGCGATGAACGTAAAGCGCCGAAGGCGAAGTTGGCGTTGATGCAAAAGTAACTCCGAGCACGAACTTTTACCGAGAAGCTGCCTGAACCATTATCCTATATCTGATCCTTATCCTATCACCCTGTGCGTTATTCTGTTTAGCTGCGTCACGGCAACGCCACATGTGCCTAACAGCACCATGGAAATGACTTGCCCGTGATAAACAAATAAAGTGATGACTGCAAAAACGGTTTACAAACTTTGTTCATGCCTCTACACGTACGAGGAAATCATTTCCAGTTATCGTATTATAGAGTCTGAAATATAGCGGCGCATATCTGGCTGTCAAAAAAACTCACGGTTATAAACATACCCACAGATTTTTCTAGAATTACTTTTACTAGATACTACACAACTTTAACTGTCAGTGCGACACGTGCAAAACATTTTTTACGTGCAACCGAACGCTGTAGGTTGAAGTACTGGAACTTTCAGAAGAGTAAAGAAGGTGGCACCCCCCCCCCCCCCCCCCCTGTGACATTAGACCTAAAAAAAAGTACACCATCTCCCACTAAAGGTCTACGAGGCGATGCGAAGCAGCACGGGGGGTGCACACCGCTTTCCATCGGTTTGACTTGGTGTCGCGTTTGCATCGGTTTGACGCAAGCCGACGCTGCCTGCGTCATCGTTGTCTCTAGAGCATTTTAGCTTGGCGTGTTTACGCTCCGCTCAGGGCCTAAGCGGAGCGCGAGTGCAACTGCGCATGCGCTCTCCGGTACGGAGGCAAGCTGGCTACCGGAGCGGGGGGTGGGCTCCGCTTACGAGCCGGTTTAGCGGAGCTCTGAGCGTCACTACGCGCGCGCGCTCATATCCAACATGGCTGCCCCCACGAGTGGCATGCCTTGCACCGCGGCCGGATCGGCGTCATCGTCCAGCGCACATTGCAGGCCCCGAAAAACGATTTCGCATCGACGAGGATTTGCGCCTGACCCGCGATGTGGCTAGTGCAGACCGATACAACGGCCCACGGCCCCCAAGCCTGGGATAAATAAATCACGAAAACGTCTCCAGCACATGGGCAAATGTCAACAAAGCTTGGGACTGGATCCGGATAGCATTCGATGGCTATCACCAAGCCAACCCTTTATTCTTCACACGGTAAAATCCACCAATAACGCGTTATTCAAGCACATACCTATTTGTTTATAAAGAAGTAACTCATATTTATTTGTTTTCCTGAGTGAAATTGACAAAAAGTGATTTTAGTTTTGTTTCACTACGCCGCATTCAGCCCGAGGGCGCTGCGATCTCTAAGGCCACGTTCCGCTATACAAAACGTGTAACTAAAACGCGACAGTCTTCTCCCGCTCCGCTGCGCCTTAGCGGGGCCACTCGGAGCGGAGCGTGCCGTAAACACGCCAAACTAAAATGCTCTTCTTACGGGCGAGGGCGCGTTCTCGTTCCTTGCGAGCAGGTAAAGCGTTCATAGAAGAAAGAGCGCTTCCATAGTCAACGCGCGCCGTTCGGAGAGGAGAGGAGGAATGCCGAGAGGAGAGGAGATGAGACAAGGAGAGGAGGGGGAGGAGGATGCGCAGTGTGGGTGTGGGCGCCACACGGCGGATGCGGAAATGCCAGAGGCCCGTGTACTGTGCGCTCTCAGTGCACGTTAAAGAGCCCCAGGTGTATATTTCTAGGCACTGTACCAGGTGGTCTGAATTTCCGGAAGATGATGATGATGATTGTGGTTCGGTTAGGAAAGGACGCTAATTTCTTCAGCCCATGTAGGGAGCACGGCTAAGCGTCCGTGGGCGTTGGAGAAAGGGAGTGAAAGAGATAGAGAGTAGAGAAAGGCCGTAGTAGAGGGCTCCAGAAATTTAGACCATCTGGGGTTCTTTAACGCGCACTGACAACGCACAGAAAATTTCCGGAGCCCTCCACTACGGCCTTTCTCTCTATTTCTTTCACTCCCTTTCTCCTACCCCCACGGACGCTTAGCCGTGCTCCCTACATGGGCTGCAGAAATTAGCGTCCTTTCCTAAACGGACCACAGTCATCATCATCATACGGCGGATGGATGGATGGAGGGAGGGAGTGACATTTCCTCGACAATAAGCTGCTTTGCATCTAATATGTGAGAACAAATTAAGAAACAGCCAATTGAGCCAGTACATCCAACCAAATATTTCTTTTCAGGTGGTCGTCTTATTTTATTGCTTCCTTTCTGTCCTTTGTTATAGGAGAGGAGGGGCCAGCTCGTTGCTTCTTCCTTTGTGCGTCTGCATCCTGGTTTTCATCGTCATTATCTCCCTCGTTCCTCTGGTGTTTACTACCACCGGTAGGCAAAAATTGTTCGCTTTGTTCCTTCGTGCGGTTTATAGAGCCACTACATCTTTTTGTTCTTTGTTTTTTGATGAACGGATGACGATACTTGGATAAAGAAGCAGTCACGTACTGTTGTTACCATTACATCGGCATAATATATAGCGGCACGCTCAGACCGGAGCAAACACATCATTAAGTGGGTGGAATCGTAGCGACATGACGCAGTAATCTAGAACAATAATGCATGTCCGTCGTCACACCTAATAGATTATTTTACATAAGGCCTTTGGGCGGCACCACCTCCGGCAGTTACACAAATGAGTTCCCAGTTTCTGTGTGCCGTGGCCTCAAACTAGCAAAGTCATAACACATAGAATGAATAGGTACTATTGTCTCACGCATATTGGTTCATGGTAGCGTCATCCGTTTGGTTGCAACAAACAGCAAAACCGCAACGTTAGAAGCTCAAGATGGAAGGCAGTGAAAGGGGCACGTGAAATTCTCTGCACTCCGTTTCATGCACAAAGTGCATCGCTGCGGAAGATATAGCGAGACTTCTTTTCGTATGTGTTCGCACAATACGGGCGAAGATATCGCAACATGCTAGACGCCTATGCACTGTGTGACATCCGCGTATGGTGAAGAACTCCTGGCGGTCGAAATTTCCGCAGCCATCCTCAGCGGCATGTCTTATAATCATATCGTCGTCTTCGAACATAAAACACCAGCAGTTATTACTATGGACATTTTTATACGTAATATTTAGTTCGGTGCACGCTATAAATGTGCGCACATTGTGTCAGGTCTTTATTGCCAGCTGCCATATTCAGGGATATACGGTTATTTATGACACTGTTCTCTGTTTTCGCTCTTTTTTTACGTGCAGCTCGAGCCCCACAGCACCTTTGTAAGTATAAGCCCTTACTTTTGCATGCGTATTTAGAGGTTCTTTTTATAAGAGAGAGCATTAATATTCTATAGGCCAAAATTTCACGTCGACTCCTTTTAAAAAGTAGCGGAAAAAAGGAGGGCGGTATACACGCTTGCGTTACGTGGTTACAGATACCTCACACTAGGCCTTTCGCAGCACTCGCCTTCCTTTATAAGCCACATGCACTTCTCACGAAATGTGAGAGTCGAAGCGATAAAACAGCACATTACAAAGTCACAATACACACCATGGTGACAAAGGCGAAAAAGGGTAGCCGATCAAGGAAGCCATTCTTTTTTTTTTTTTTTTTTTTGTTAGACACAACCATGAAAAGAGACCTTCAGTGATGCCAAAGGAAAGGATTGGAAACGTTATATGTAGTTATATGCAGTGTCCTTTGCAGGGCGTAAGTTCTTTTTTTTTAGTAATTGCGCTCTGGGGAAGCCGAACATATAACGTAGCTAGTTAGAAGCAATTCATTCGATAATGTGAGGCCAAAGCAAGAAATAAATGGAGAATTGAGTCTTGCAATGCCACCCTGACATTGATATGCTGATTTGCAGCGCAAAATTTTGAAATGATACGGTGACCTTGGTTATGCTCGCTTATGAACACACAGTTAAGAATTTACTAACAGTGGAGCTCTCAAAGAGTAACTAATCAGTGTAAGCCAATCAAACGCTTCAGTGTAACAACCTATAGTATAGTTAGATTAAGGTGTACCTAAAGAAGCCAACGTATCCAAACAAACTCTGTGCACTGCAGTGCAAAATGTCTCAAAAACATGTCGTGGTCTTGAGCACGCAAAACATCAGCAACTTCTTAAGGCTACGACTTTCGTTTACCAGACGATTCGGCCCTCTATCACCATGAATGGCCAGCTAATCTGCGCGAATTGATTGGTGCCCTCTGTGTGACGACCACAAAGGCTTCTAAAGGACACATTGTGTATCGTTTACATGGACTGCTGGATCGCCGATAATGCGACGGGTTGCCTTCGCATTGAACAGTAACGCAACCAGAAAGATCACTGGCTGTCCGACAGAGTTTAGCAATGCTGTAAATTTGAACAGCCCGCACGTTTCTTGAACTTACTCGAATAAACTTATTTGTTTCAAGAACACCACCTGCGGCTACTCTAAATTGGAATGCTGTACACGATAGAAATAATGTTTCTGATAATATTATGTTTCTGATAATATTATTAGAGTTTGTATTAGTCCCCCCTGGGACACTTACATTCGCACTTTACTTGCAGACGCGGATACCAGACAAGCTACCGAGGTTTCCGAAAGCACGACAATGTCGACATGTAAGTCTGTCTTTATTAAGGAGGTTTTAAAAAAACAATGCCGGAGTGGCAACGCCCGCTGAACCTTACCGCGACGGGTGAAGCCGGCGTTTGCCTATGGTTCAGCCCTAAAAGCTTGCCAGAGTGTCCAGAAACCAGTATCATTTCAAGCGTTCTTGATCTACTAAACTCTAGACTAATTGTAATGTAAAAGCGCGTTGTTTTGGATCAATAAAGTACCATTGGCCGAGTATCAATGCCACGATGTTGCACACAAGTTTTCGCGATCGTCAAGTTTCACCTTTGCACCCGTAGCACAAACAGGCACATCAAACAGTGTCTGTCTAGCAAAGCTGACCGCTTTAAATGGGTTAAGAAGCGTGAGGAAAACGCTTTTTAGTTTTGCTGTTAAGCGAAGCCCTAGCGCCCACCTTTAGCACAAAATCTCCACTCCAGAATTTTTCAATTTTAATCGAGGCGCTACGAACCTATGTTGCAGGGCATGAAGGGGCCACGCAGTACTTTTTGAACATGGTGAGAGAACGATGCCGATAAGTCGTGGAAGCTCCTGCAAACATGTGAACCATGTCCATTGCAAAAATGCCATACATGGCGATATTAGGAATTGGGCATATCTGGCCGTATATGCCTCGTGTCCGTATTTGGCCGTTCTTGCCCAAATCGTGATAGAGGCGTGTGCGGCAAAAAAACACCTACACGAGCAATGACGTGCATGACTCTGACACGTATCGGGCAAATACGGCCACGTACGGACATGCGCCATATACAGCCAGATATGTGTATATGGCCATGTATGCATACCTGGCTATATATGGCACGCGAGTGTATGTGGCCGTATTTGCTCAATACGTGTCAGAGTCATGCATGTCATTGCTCGTTGAGGTGTTTTATTGAAGCGTACGCCTCTATCGCGATTTGGACAAATACGACGACATATGAACACGCACCATATGTATAACCATATATGTTCAATTCCTGATATCGTCATATATTGTATTTTTGTAAGGGATATATTATGGCACATAACGCAGCAGTACACTTGCCCTTTGGTTTCAAGTACAGAGGCAAATCACCTGCCCCTCTTTCAAGGAATTACATCACAAACAGCACCGACTACTATCGCCCTAAATGTTTCGGTGTTCTTAAAGCATACATACATGCATTTTCTTGACTTGGAAAACTCAAAACGGACAAATAAAGCATTCCTGAACTTGTTTTCGCGATCATGAAGTGAGCTTATGCTAGTTGTGTCTCAGGCAACGTAGCTGGCTCCCCTTGTGGCGGACCCGCCACGGTGGTCTAGTGGTTATGGCACTCGGCTGCTGATCCGAAGGTCGCGGGATCGAATCCCGGCCGCGGCGGCTGCGTTTCGATTTAGCCGAAATGTTGAGGCCCGTGTGCTGTGCGATGTCAGTGCACGTTAAAGAACCCCAGGTGGTCTAAATTTCCGGAGACCTCCACTACGGCGTCTCTCATAATCAGAGCTGGTTTTGGGACGTTAAACCCCACAAATCAATCAATATTAGTTGACTTACGCACCCTACATTTGCTTAGTAGTTGTCTTGAATCTCAGGATATAATGCGGCGTCTGTAACGAGGGACTGCGTAAAATTTCGCTGCACTTGTCTGTTGATATCACAAAGGAAACTCCAACTATTACAGCAAAAGTGCCACCTATGAGGTTCGTTAGCTCCCCATCCCTGGAGCCGGTAGGCGTCACATTAACACTCATATGACTGTTTCCCACAATTACCAGATAGCGCTGTAGAAGCTGCGCACTGAGATTCTCAAAGACGTTGCAGCCTCTTCGCCTCTTACGCTTATCGGCGTAACCTAACCACAACACGTACCTACCAACTAGCTACCGAACGCGATTGCCGTAAAATGGTTCGACGTCTCCGCCTGCGTAATGGCATTTAAAATCCTCCGTACAATTGCACTATCACTCGTAGACCTGCAAAAAGGAATCAGAGATTCCTCGGAGGTGCCCTAGAGTAAGTCACCTGCTACGCCCTGACCTTCTCCAGTAGCACTTACAGAGGTATCCAATGCGGAATGTCAATAGTCATTGCAAGAAAAGGATAAAGGAATGTAATGTCGGATGTAGAAGTGAGCACCTCGCTGATCTACGAGGGACCCCTCTACCACTACAGTCAACCTCTCCCCCGTTCTTACTATCAAGAAGTGAGACCGGATCCGAACTAACTTCAAGATTCTTCCCCTCGTTGTAGCTGCCTAATTAAAGCACTGTTTCGCTAAATAGACGACTCTGAATAATTAGATCAGTTTAAACTCTTCTCGTCGCCGCTGTTATACCCTGTCTTGTTCTTTGCAGTGCCTCCCGTGGTGGGTCACGTGGGCTTCCCTTGCAACGACTCGGTTCGTTGTCTGCGCGAGGCCTACTGCGTGGGCGGCGTTTGCCATTGCGAAGGGCCAGAGTTGCGTGTCGTCGAAGGCATCTGCCTCCCTGCCTCTACATCGCCAACGAAGCAGGCCCAATCAGTGAAGACAACTGCAGAAAAGTGAGCGTGGTTGCATACGTAGTGTTCAAAAAGCAAAAAGTGAAAAGTAATTCAAAGATAAATGAAGCATTGAATTAAAGATTGAATTTAACTGGCAGAACCAAAAGGCATAGCTACCGAGATATCTCTCTTCATTGAACTTAACTTCACTCTCGTCGCGTCGCCGAATAGAGTGTTTGAAATTTTTGCACAGCATCGTCACGTATTCAGTTAAACTGTCAAATGACAAGGAATACATCAATTTTGCACCCCAGTGAATGACGAGAAGCCATCACAACTTAAACTGGAAACCTTATTATGCTCGAACTAACATGTTCAAGTTCAGTTTTTTCCCCGTTCTATTGAGGACTAGAATTCATTACCTCGTTCTGCTCGCTCACGCCCATCGCCCAACTTCGTAACCGACATCCATGACATGCATCTGTAATATACCCTCGTCTATTTTGACATTTGGCATTGGCATCAGCTATTATGTTGCATCGTTCGTTTGTCTCGTATTCCTTTATGTTTTATGTCTGACCTTGTATAACACACAACTGCATTATTTTACCTGTCTGTATAATTTTCAATGCTGTTTGTTTACATTTCGCTCTTCGATTGCTTTGTAACCCCACTCCTGCCATAGCGCATTTCTGCGCTGCAGTATTTATGTATAAATAAATAAATAAATAAATAAATAAATAAATAAATAAATGAATAAATAAATAAATAAATAAATAAATAAATAAATATGTGCTGCTACAGTTTGCACACCATTTATCATAACAATGTCATGGTGATGAGGTGTTTCCTAGTCTCGTTACGTTCTCCGGAGCTCACACTCTCTTGCTCACATTTCTTTGGCTTAATTAAGGCAAAAACAAAAGGTTCGATGGTTCACCCGCGTCATAAGGAATGCCTCATGTCTCCGCTATCAATGGTACATCAACTGAGTACATTCAATCCTTCAAAACGTGAAACGTTCGTCTTCACGCTACAATGTCATGGGATGCAAACAAGTTTTAATTGAGCAAAGAAGACCAGACAGAGACGTAGAAACACATACGCGCACACTTACCCGCACTGTGGTGAGTCTCTGTGGTGTCTTCTCCGCGCGGTTAAAACTTATTTGCTCAAATGAACAAACTAGCTTAACAACATGCCTTACGTTATGGGATGCTAAGGTTGATTTACTCGTTGAAAAACTTTTACGTACTATCGGCTTTCTTTCATTTTCTAGTTTTCTTTCTTTCCTTTTTTTTTCATTTTTTCAAAGCGAATCTGCTTTTTCAGTTACCGTAAATCTGCTCATTTATTACTCGTCATATTCCACAATGAACTACGATGATCTTGTGTGGCGCACAGCCAGAGACGCTAATACCATAAAATTGTTTCTACTGCAAAAGCGAATTACAAGACTGACGTAAGATGCCCCATTTCATAGTACAACAGAATTGCTGGTAAAAGTAAGCGTAGCGAAAGTTTCGTCACTTTACGAATATAGGACACGGTGCAGTCTCACTCATACAGTCTCCACGGGAACCGGAAAGAACTCGTATGCATCCGAAAATCGTATAAAGCGTTCTAAAATACATTCCGCCTATGGGGTATATTGCGACTGAGGGATGGGGAGAAAAATCGTATCTTGCCGAAAAAGGTATTAGGCGGGATCGCATCAACGAGGTTTCACTGTATTCCGTTATCACACACTGCGCACAAAAAGCAAGACAACGCTTTGCAAAAAAAAAAATCGCAAATATTAAGACCCATGCATTATTATAGGACACATATAACGCTGAACAGTGGGAAGTAGAGCGAAGTCGCACCAAGTATGAAAAGCAAATGCCCGCTACCTTCATTCTTAAGCCGGTTACAAAAAGTGATATTTTGCAGACAGAACACTGCAAGAGCTTCGCGGCATGTTGATATAAATATACCACAACATTACCAATGGTCGCGATGTTTATGTAGGTTGCCTTATTTCACCATTGCCATTTTTTGTGTAATCTGCTTTATCTAGCTAGGCTGTTCTTAGAGCTATGTTTGCTGCTACACCAATGTACAACTATCTTCCACTAGCTTTCAATATTTTTATTATTATTTAGTCCTGCTCACTGTCCGTTGCTCTTATCCTAAGGGAGCTGTCACCTCGTCAAACTACACATTGCATTAGCTTTTTGCGACTCTTCTTTCCTTTCATTAAAGGATAAATAAAACATTGAACTGAAAATTGAATTGAACTAGCAGCACCAAAAAGCATAGCTACCGAGATATGCGGCTGCTACAGTTTGCACACCATTTATTATAACATGATGTCCTCTGAAGGTACAAGTATAGCGGCGGCAATTCAAATGGACAAAAGAAACAGTCACATACCCATTTTCAAACGCAGCCTCTTTCAAGAATGTACTGTACGTACATGGTTTCGCATTAAGTCATATACATACTTACGTAATCCCCATGTTACTTACATAATGTCGCAGCACTACGTGAAATAGTCATTAAAAGTAGGAACAAGACGCCTCTCCTTCATAATAGCTGCAAGTAGCTGCAAAATCTCCAAGTTTTCGAGAAGTCCTGATCTTTTTGTTTACGTTTGCAGGCCTTCGAACACAGAGACACCTCCGCCTGCTAAGGATACCGAAGGTCTAGCCACAACCACTGAGAACGTACCCGAGACCTCCGAAGAATACCCAGGTGAAAACGCGGGGGCCATCAACGGGACAGTCACTTACGACGAAGACTCACATGAAACAGCGGTCTGGAAGGTCCCTGAATCTGCTAGAGCGGCAACAACGTACGTATGAAGCAATATGTAAGCTGCTTACTTCGAGCGTCATCCCTCACAATAGCTGCAAGTAGTGATAGTTGCGAAGGAATCCTAGTCCCTTTGTTTGCGTTTGCAGGCCTTCGAGTACAGAGACAGCTCCGCCTTCTACGAATACCGAAGGTCTGGCCACAACCACTGAGAATGAACCCGAGATCTCTGAAGAATACGCAGGTAAAAACACTGCTGCCATCAACGGAACGGTCACTTACGAGGAAGAGTCGCGTGAGACGGCTGTATGGAATTTCCCCGAACCAGATACGTCAGCAACAACGTACGTATGAAGCCATATGCATGTTCTTTACTTCGAGTGACTTGCGCAGCGTCGCTGCACTACGTACGACTTTCGCTCATACTTACAGGCAGTTAATGTATCACGGTATAGTCGTCATTCTATCGCTTACGTTTACAGGCTTTCAGATACAGAGATCAGTGTGGCCTACGGCGGATACCGTACACTCGGACACAGCGACCACGACCAACTCCACTGACACCGCATCCCGAGTACCTCTCCACAAAAGCCTAGCTCAAGCCACAGGCGCCGTCAATGGGACAGTTCATTACGAAGAAAATCCGAACGTGACCACAGTCTTGAACATCACTGCCGCTTCTACCCCGGCAACAACGTTCGTATGAATCCATATGCCTACAATCATGAACAAGGGTTTGGAGACGAATGGGCACCCTAAGTACTTTTTATGCGAAGCTTGCGTATGTTGGTTGAAATGGAGTAGTGCAGCCTAACTGCGCATGTTCGACTAATGTATTGTGATGGTGAACTTCCATGTGGTGTAGCTCTAAACTTTTGTTCGTGACTGTACATCATGCTACTTTCACAGCGTCGCTGTGATAGGCAGTGCAGGTTTCGGAGTAGTCCTGATCCTGCCGGTTACGTTTTACAGGCGTTCAAATACAGAAATCCGCGCACCTGCTGCGGATACCGTAACCCCAGGTACAACAAGCAGCACCCCAGACAGCGAGCCCGGGGACTTCTGAGAAAGACCTACGCAGCAGCACGGCAGCGGTGAACCGGACAGTCCTCTATGAGGAAGGCACGCGCGAGACGGCGTCACCGAATTCACCCGAGTCTCCTCGGCCAACACCATCGTTCGTATGATACCGTACAAACTCTAACTTTGCCTCCAAGCAGGTCACCTCTTCCTAGCACCTGTGTCTACTTTACATTCGTATGTGTAAGCCCTAAGTGCCTTTAAGTAGTCTTAAGTATGTCGCTCATGTTTGCAGGCGTCCCAATACGGAGATCCTCGCTCCTGCCGCACGCACCCTACTCCCGGTTAGAACAACGACGACCAAGCCCAGTGAGACTGCACCCGAGGACTCTGAACAAAGTCCAGCTCAAAAAGCGGCAGCGGTGAACAGGACAGTTCTCCACGACCAAGACTCACGTGGGACAGCGGTCTCGAAATCGCCAGATCCTTCTTCGCCCGAACCACCGTTCGTACCACACCATATACACTCTTACTTCAACTCCATGCGATTTGCACGGGGTCCCAACGCTGAAGTATAATGGCCATTCATAATCATAAGAAGAAACGTTTTCGAAGTATAGTCGTAATTTTTTTCATTTACGTTTACAGGCGTTCTAGTACAGAGAGGCTCGCCCCTGCTGCGGTTACGGTGCGACCCGTTACAACCACCACTAGCAACGCCACTGGGACGGAGCAGGGAACCGCTGAAGGAGAGCCAGGTTCCAACACGGCTGCCTTCAGCAGGACAGTCCTCCACGAGCAAGACTCGCACGGGACTGCGGCTTCGAATTTCACTGCCCATTGGGAGGAGGTGAATGAACGAGAGTTCCGAGGGCGACCAGAATAAGCAGTCGCCAAGGGCGATTAAACTTGGCCGATCGTCGTAAGGACTTGATTAGCAAAGAAAAATTCTTCGTCTTTGACGTGTATTACGCGTTCTAGTTTAGTTCATTAACTCTGCTAATGATCAGTTTCGCTAGCAGTTTTTGCTTAAGTTTTTGTCGCAGGTCTTACAATAAAGGCTATTCTTATCGAATTTAGGAATGATTCAGCCATTTACCGTTAATGGTAAATGTTATTGCAGTGTCAAGAGAGAAGATAAGCTGACCTTCCTGCGGGCTCTGATTAACGACAACCGCCGTTTACGTTTACAAAGAAGGAGGAAAACTCGGCTTTCACTGTCGATGTCAAAGAAACCACATAAGAGGGGTAATGGAAAGGAGGGGGGGGGGGGTGGATCAGGGGGATTACAGGAGCTCCCAACATTCAAGCCTTCCTACGCCAAATACCTTGTCATCATTAGTCAGTGGCTGCGTATTATTGTATAACGTAAAGCTTATTATGCGCCCTTCATTCCCCGACGACACTAACGACACTAAAATTCCGCATTTATACACGTGTATGTTCGAGGCATGTGACATTAAAATGATGGAAAAGCCTCCCCTGGCGTTTAAACATGTACCGATGAAGTACTGACCAAATAAATCTATGCTAGCTATTCCCACTCACGCACAACATTTTGTGGCTGAATCAGAGCTATCTATTTTGCGCTCTCTCTTCAGAGCAGTGTGTTCAAGGTATTCATTTCGGGATCCAGAAGAAAGATTGCTGTGCTGGGCAAACTTTGGAGTGAGTGCACTGCATGAAACTATTTGACACGTTTGTAAAACCATGGCAGTTTCTCAATGAGGTATTTGTTCAAAGTTTCGCTTGCGCGCAGTACGTGTACGTGACGATGATGAAGGCCTCAACCAAGGCAGACAATGATCATGGCTGTTGTGATGCCAGTGGGTATATCTTCAAGTAAACAGTAGATATGATGAGAATAGTAGATATCATGATCATTAAACATATCTATACTCATAATGTAGCATTCCGCATCAATCACACGGTCACACGGCTTCTGTGGTTGGCTGGAGGGGTAATGTCGACCCGAATGGTCTCTCAGCCTTCTCTGCTGCTTTTATAAGGTTGTAGCCTGCTTAGAAAAACTATTGTTGTTAGCATCGTGCATTACCACGACACAATGATGTAGCCCTATTTGACGGAGGAGCTAGCGCACAGAGGATACGGTGATAAGCCAGCTCTATGTCCTGCACTTTAATGAGTACGTGTATGTGTAAAAGCGTATGATAGAGAAAATATGTTTACTCAACTGTTAACTAGTTCCTGAATCACTTGGACAGAGTTTTGCCTTACGTCCCCCTACATTGTAAAATGCAACGGAATTATCGTGTCGTGGCTGCGCAAGAAACGATGTGAATTATCACTTGTCTTATGCTAGTGAGATATTCTTTAGTCAAAGGGCGCACTAGGCAAAACTGCTCTCAAAGAGAGCACCAGTCGGCGCTCTCCGCTGTTTCGACTACGTTATAAACTAGCAGCGCAATAGAGTGGGTAGACTAATTTGCTCAGCCAAATGTAACACGAGGAACGTTTTCCTAGACAACGGGGAAAACATAGAAGAGGTTCGACAGACTGTAGAAGGAACTCCAATTAGACGGAAGTGAAACACGAGAAGTGCTGCGTAAACAACAGCTGGCTCAGCAGAAACGAGGAAGACTCGACACATATCAGGAGCCGCGGTTCCGAAAGCAGGCATGCAGTTTAACAAGCAGCTTTCTAGAAGGCTGTTTTTGTTTAGCCTTCGAATTTTCGGCGAGCAAACTTTCGCCGTTCTGCTGGTCGTGTATGTTCTGTAGCCCACTCTCTCAGTCTTCGAGGACAATTGCACTGATCCACAACCCTGTGAATGGCCTTGTTCGTGCTTTTCGCGCCTTACCCCTAGAAGCATTTTCGTTATTTTTTTTTCTTGCATCACTCCTCACTTGTTACTATAAAAATAAAATGCCTCTCGTCAGCGACGCTATTGTGTATAAACATTTAGCGCATTGTACCAGCACCTTGATGCATTCAGTGAGTGATAACAATGCTTAAATGACTCATTAGTTTTCCTATTCATTGTGTGATGTCATTTTGAATGAAACTTGAGCCCTTGCATTGTTATGTCCATAAATATGGGTGAGTGTCTCTGTGCCTCAGTAAAACACAGGTTTTAATAGAGATCATAGCAAAACTCTTTGTAAAACTTGGCGTGTTAAGAGCTTCCCGATGTATATACCTGCCAAATGCGAGACAAGCGAGCATTCTTGCATTCTATGTCGGTGGAATTTTCCTATTAGAGCCCCGAATGAAACACGCAGGTTGTTCTCAGCACCTTGCTGGTCCAAATACCCTGAAGCTGGCGTACGTACATAAAGCATCAAGTACAGCTCCAGTTGGCATCATAGTGTAGGTGGGCTGCAGTGTAACCGGTGAAAACACAAAGCGCTAGTTCTGTGTTTCGTGTTTGTGTATTCAAGAGCAGCGTGTAAATATTGAATTCCAGAAACGAATCGAATACGAGTCGAACAATGACGAAATCGAATCAAATGCGAATACCAGTTGAATACTACTCGAGTAGTCTTCGATAGTGAGGCAAAAATTTTCAAACCAGACGGAGAATTCCACATTTCATTCGTAAGAAATACTCACAGAGATGGGCAAAGTAACATGATGACATGATTTACCCGGAATAAAATGCGATTGCGTAAGCCGAGGTGGGCTTGTATACGACAGTTACCCTTAGAAGTAATAAACATCCACAGGTTGCGCTTGACCATATTGATGTACCGCTTGCGTCTCACGTGACAGACCTATTTCCCATGTGATGCTCTCTTTTAGATTTTATAATATGCTCTAACATGGTCATGCTACGCCCTCTCCTAGCCATTTTCCTTTGTTAAAAATTTGTCCCCAATGCTGCCGTTTGAACTCGGGGCCCCCATCTTCCAAGGGCAAATGTCTTAACCAGTAGACCACAGACATGCTTATGAACAATACGAAGGGTTTGGATCTACTTTCATAGTGACTAGGGCTCTGGTAGAGCAAAGAAAAAAACAGCACCAACAAAGAAAGAATGAAGGAAAGAGTGGTACGTTATGCATGCAAACGTCATGCTTCGCTTGCCTATTTTCTCAACAGGAAAAGGCCGGTGAATTTTATTTGTGCCAATAACCTCAATACTTGGTAACAGAATCGTTCCCTTGCTGTTTCATGGGGTCATAAAACAATAACAACTGTGTTTTCTGTTCAGTTAATCAGATTCGTCTTTCTAGTATTTGCTGCGGTTGTTGGTACACAAACGAACAAGTGGTATTGCTTATAATTCCAATAGAAGCTCTACTTATTGTCCTGCATATGTACAGTGTGACTGAATAAAAAAAATTGCTGTGGAAATAATTTACCGTCGTCAAAAGCACGCGAATATGTGGTTGTGTCTTTCACTTAATTTTTTTTTCCATTACATAACTTGTCATACCCTTAAATTGTCTGCGTAGTGACATGCAGCCCGTACGAACAGAAATGGTAGGTATTCTGCTGTTGTGCGCACCTGCACGCGCTCCATGTTTCAGATTGCGATATCGCACAAACGCGCCACCGCAACATTTTTTTCCCCTTTTCGTACGAACACGAACGTTTTTCACTTCCAGTACTCTTATGCTTGACGCATACGCGATGGCGATATGCGAGGGTCGAGCTAAGAGCAAACGCTTTGTCCAACGTTTCAGGACAACGCGTGCGAGTTTTCGAGGCTACACCAAAAGCAATGCATGACTGGTGGCGTTGGTCTTTATGTGTTCTGTGAACCTTGTCTTCTTTCTTTTAGGGGCGAAGCTCCTTAAAGGGCCCATGACACCAAAATTTCAAACCCGATATGTTTGTGTTGTTTGGTTGTCGAACATCTGAAGGCACTTGTGCCAAATATTAACGGCGAACGTTGTCGTTAAGATATTTTAATATGCATTTAAAGTGACCAGAAATGCTCATCTGGGTTTCTGCACCTCGCGACATCGTCACTAGTATGACGTAGTTTGTGGGCCATCTGTGACGTTTCACTTTGTAAGTTGATATCGTGACGTCACAGAGCGACACGGGCGCGCCGCGCTATGGCCTACGAGCGTGGCCTCCAAGATCGGCTCTCGTAGCCGATCGCGGAGGCCACGCCAAAAGCCGTATTTTTCTGCTTCCTCTCCGTGTTGGTCCCTCAAGCGTACATTGTATACACGCTATGATGCAAAGCGAGTGTGGCGAGCTGGTCTGGCGCTCGCGCTCTCCACAACGTCACCGAATCTTGAGCTCAAGTGATCAGTGCATGCGCTCACTTTCGACAGCCGCCGCGCTACCCCAGCGGCGCTAGTTTCTTGCAGTTTTTGGCGCGCGTTTCGAAGCTTCATTAAAACTGAACAAAATTAACGATGCTGTGACTAATTAGAATTCACGCTGGAGAATTTGCCACTCCATGCCGTTATTACAAGACACTGTTCTACTCATTAGAACATAAAAGTATCCAACAAAAAAATAGCTGTCATGGGCCCTTTAAGGCGTGGGTCGTTCGTCACCTGTATGTATGTATGTAGTAACCACCGCTTGCCCTCAGCCCACTACTGCATAAAGGCAGGTATGCGGCACAGAAAGCGGGTATGTGTGTCCAGGCTAGCACAAACGCATCATCATCATCATCATCATCAGCTACCTCCTTCCTGAAGCCATGCACTACGCCACGAACGCACATGGAAACATGCACCACGATGACACTAAATACCCAACATTAACGAAAGACTGCCAGTTTCTAACGATGATGATGATGATGATGATGATGATGATGATGCGTTTGTGCTAGCGCGTTATGGCACGTGTAAGAAGCTGGTGTAAGACGCTGTGGCCTCTCCGCCTTATACTCTTTCAGCAGTCATGTGATGGCGTCGGCAAACGCGGTGCGCGTTCCGGCCTGTGTAAGCGGCTGCGTAAGACGCTGTGGCCTCTCCCCCTTACTAGAGTGTACTGCACGTTTCTAACGTGTTTGTGCTAGCGTCCCCTTAAACGCGAGATCCCAGCGTTCGAATACAGCGTTTCTCACGTCTTTACATGATGATCGACTGGGCGAATTACACGGAAGATTCACGGTATACCGATGATTCCCTCCGGAGCTTCGCCCACTCATCATCATTCACCCCGTGGATATGCTGTAATTTTTTTTCTCTCCCTCTCGCTGCCTGAGCTTCTAAGCAATCGCTCTAAATACGGGTGGCGTAATACAAAAAGCGAGCAATATACTGACAGTACGGGGGAGAGCAACTTGAACTCGTTCGCTTGCTTCGCATCAATCACTCCATGGTTGTTGCAGGAGACGACGATATATATAATTTTTTTTCTCCTTCCAGCTCTATGTGTATCGTAACAACGCGCGTGAAGCGAAATTCCACTATATTGTAGTGCGCAGCCAAACAACCTCAACATTTTCTTTTATTCTGTTCTTCGTGCTGAATAAAGAGGCGAAGGCAAACAGTGCGCATGCATCTAGCACAGTCAATTCCAGGTTGGCCTCCATAAGACAACGCCACCACTCTCCTGGGAGGAGGCACGAATGTCTGCTTGGTGCGGGGTACAGGAAAGATTCTTTGTATCAGGGCTGTCGTTGCGTTCGGTAAACCAGCCTATATATGTTGGTTCATAGAATAGCATGGCCCGATTGGCAGAAAGAGCAATGCGAATTCGCCCACGACATGGAGGAGCAGATATTTCAAAAGGATGCCTCCTCGGCCACCGCATGCTCCCCGCTGCTCCCAAAGGCAGGGACGATGTGCATCTTAACATCGACATTATTGTTACCAGCGTTAGAAAAAGAGAAAAGAACACGATGAACGCACTATGACAACAAGCTATGGCAACAAACTATGAAAGTACAAACTATGACAATAACAAACTGCTAGCTAGTTAAAATGGAGGGAATGGAACAGCTCCATTCATGTTAGCCGAACAAGAGCTCCAATTTACTTATTTGCCTCTTGTTGATAGAGCTAAGACAATACACTAATCCGCCGCCAGAGAAGGGGTTACGCCCCCTTCCCCCCCCCCCCTCTTTTTTTTTTTTGCCCATGTACATTTCAAAGTTTTGTGTGCATATATAAATACTGACAAGCACATGCACAAAGACGGACTGGAACCTTCCCGAAGCAATTATAGCTTCGCTTCTGCACTACGCGACACTTGCTTAAAGGATGAATGTAAAACAAAAACAAAAAACTGCACTTTGCCACTACATAACCACTACATCTGTCCCCGTCACGATGGTCTAGTGGCTATGGTACTCGGCTGCAGATCCGAGGGTCGCGGGATCGAATCCCGGCCGCGGCGGCTGCATTTCGATGGAGGCGAAATGTTGAGGCCCGTGTACTGTGCGATGTCAGTGCACGTTAAAGAACACCAGGTCCTCAAAATTTCCGGAGACGTCCACTACGGCGTCTCTCATAATCACAGCTGCTTTTGGGACGTAAAACCCGAACAATCAACCACTACACCACTGCGGCTGACACAATAACTTACAAAAGCCGAATGCGCTGCATCAGTGGCGATAGTTAAACGCAGAGCCGAACAACGAAGATAAATGTTAGGGCGGGGTAGCCATAGAGGCGGAGCGCGGTGGCGATAAAATCAACGGCACCGCGTGCTCCGAGCGTGTGCGCTTGATCGATAAAGAACGACAAGCACGCGGACTTTAACGACGACAGGGACGAGTCGCCGCCTGGTGGTCACCTATCGATGCAGTGAGAAGTAGCGAAAAAGCGGCAAAATCGAACAAGCTGGGACGCTCGGGGGTACAGCGTACACAAAGGCAGTGCCAGGGATTTACGTTTGTGTATGCTTGTGTGTGTGATCACGACACATTGCCCCTTTGGAGGGCGCGCGCACGCGTGCACACACACGTCGCCAGAGATTTATGCGGTGCACGTGAGACGGGGAGCTGCCGGTACCTAACGGGGACCTTCTACAACATCCATCGGCTGGACCAACATCATCGCCATCGGCCTTCCAGTTACCGGAGCCGGTACTACCACCAGCACCACCAAGTCTGGCCCGTAGGAGCGGCGGACGCTACGGTGGCGTCCGCCGCGCGTTCTACTCTGTCAACGGCTCTTCGAGGCGACCACACCGATCGGCATAATTGGATTCCATCGAATAAGCTCCGTTTCTTAGGTCACCAGATACATATAAAAGCCGTTTGTAGTGAAGTTCATGACACTGCGTCGACTATAATAAATGAAGTTTTCTCGAGGCGCGTTCTGCAAAATCGGCAGCAGATACTACTGAAACTTGGTCACAAACTTCGCCTATCTTCATGTATGTAATTTCGCAGACACGTGCACCGGTCTGCAGCACAAATTAACCCTTTTATTGGATACTTTCACTCGAAGTCCGTTCCGTAATGGAGCACACAGTTCGTGCCATCGCCAACATTTTATGTAGGTAGCAGCTGGGGAAATTTTTTTCTTGCTGAGGCTCCTTGCTCAGCATCTCACGCTCAGCTAAGCGCGGTGGGAAAATGAAAAGCTGCGGGACCCATAAGTTTCGCCTTAAGAGTTCTACGCGATAGCGATGCGTGGCCCCATTTTCATCACGCTCTTTCGCTTGCCATGCTCTTGAGCCGCCTAGTCACGTAATTGTCACGACACCGCACTTGTTCTTCTACCCCTGTACTCGTGCAGTTCAGATTGTGAACTGATGCAATGTAGCGAGCCAAGCACAAAGTGGCGATGGCCATCAAAACTCGCTGAAGAAGAAGGCACCGCTTTGACGAGGAGTAAGTCTATTTAAGAAGAGCGCGTCTTTTGCGTTGTGCGATTGCTTTAATCAGCCTCTTCTCCGCACTACCTTTTCATTCTGTCTGTGGGAACGGCCTGTTTCTGACCGAACCTCGTCACCCTTTCCCGCGGGGGGAGTCGAGGCAGGGCGGGACGACTTCCCTTTGAGAGCGGAGACTACAACTATTTGATTCTATTTGATTGCACGAATATTCTGGAAATCACTGAATATGAGCGCCGAAACGCTCACAGAGCTTCCTCTATACCTTCACGATGTAATTAAACACCTAAAACGTAATCGGTCCCCAAGCGAGCTCCGTGCAACGGCAACCCTTCTTTCGACTCAAGATCTGCAACCACCGTCCTGGAGGTGAGATAAGACAGACAGACGGGAAGGCCACGGCAAAGTTGAATACCGATCGCACCGGTTGTCCCGTTTTCCAATTGGACTTTACGGCGAATTGAGCAACCGATTTTCCACCAAAAACAACTGTGATGTTGCTGCGCTACTCTCGACTGCTTTCGCAGCTTGCTCAAGTACAAGAAAAGTGACGGTCGCCTCGACACTTGCCTCCCGTTTGTGCACCGCGCTCATGTTTATGTGATGCAGGCCACATTGTGCGAATAAAATCTACGCATTTCCTTCTGTCCAGCGTCAGAAGCACGAGACGTCACTGGCGCAAAACAACGAACACGTGGTTTCAAACCGACAACGTGCCACAGCTGGCCTGGCCAATGCGACCAACGTTGAGTCGTTTGACGCTGAATCCGTCCGACCGTCAAACGGACGGACGGCAATAGCGGCAAGCAATTCCCATTCGGACGGCGAGGGGTAGGAGGCCGGACGACGGCGCGTTTTGATGACGCGCGCATCACGTGATACGGCGTCAGTTGCGAGAATGCCGCCTCCGTCTGGTAGGGCGAATCCACCCTTATCAGTAATTTTCCGGTTTACCTTGACGTTTTTCTTTCATATGCCTCTACTTCAGTCATATGCAGCTCTTTGGGATCGGATTTGTATCAGTGGCCAATTGTGCGTTAGACAGACATCTGTGTCGCTACATGACGCGGAAATGAAGGTACGGAGCCTGTCTTTTGATTGATAATTTTCGTTTATCGGTTTGTACTCCTTGGATTCGAAAGTGCGCGCGCTTGTACATAAGTACCTGCTTTCTGCCTAATCAACTAGTTGTAAGTGTGGTGCTTTCTTTGAGTTTGATGGTAGCGCACGACAAACACGGACAACAGTAAAGCACAGGTGCTCCTTCCTGTTCGTGTTTGTCGTGCGCTACCATCAAACTCAAGATGCTCTACCAACATTGCCACCCCCATCAACTTCTTTCACTTCTCTCTTCTTCTATCGCTTTTTTTTTTCCAAGTCCAGCGCTGCAAAATAATGTCCCATAACAAGTACCAACTAGCTCATGAAAAAGTTATCGTATTGTGATAGAACGTTTGGAATGGAAAAACCAAAAGCAACAAAATTCATAAACAGGGTTCGAGAAATTCCTTAAAAGGTTATGAATGGACACTTCCTGGCAGCGAATTACTGGCTTCGATTGTTGAGGGGAAAAGGTGTGCTTGAACATGTCATTGCGGGTGAAAAAGGTTGCAGTGTTAAGGGCGTCGTCATATGCTGCAAAGTACAAGGGCCTCAACATTTCTCCTCCATCGGAATGCAGCCGCCACGGCCGGGGTTCGATCCCGCGACCTTCCGATCAGTAGCCTAAGGCCACAGCCACCCGACCAGCACGGCGGGGCTACCACCCCAGATTCGCCACCACCGATTGTCGTTGGCCAGAAATTTTCAAACACCGCCCCATCCTCCTCTCCCTTTCTACAAAATATCAATAAAGATAAATAAAACAAACGAAATTATGCGTTATGAGTAGCATATGATATATGATATAAACGTTTAGTACAGAAAACGGACAACCTTCAGGGTAAATAACGAAAATTAATTGAATGGAGACAGCTGAGCATCGCATTTGAAATGCCTGTACGAGCCACACATAAAATAAAAAAAAAGAAAAATAAACGCATTCGTAAGAAATTATGAAAGAAGAAATTAAGGAAATAAATCATGTGGGGTTCATACCCGCATTTCGCATTTGGCTATCATCAGCACTATGCATGCACAGAAATATTACGGTAATATAACCACAGTACTTGACCAACATATTAAGGCACCTCGAAAATATGTTACAACTGCAAGAGACCATGCATTTGGTCCCTGCAATCGCCATAGTATAGGTACAGCGCTGCTGCAATAATTCGAGAAGTCGACGTGTGTGTGTGTGCGCGTGTGCGTGCGTGCGTGCGTGTGTGTGTGTGTGTGTGTGTGTGTACGTGCGTGCGCGTGCCCTTTTTGTGTTTATTTTGTTAGAAGCCGGGTGGCAACGATTACGAGACATGATCGTTTAAGGACAGCGCGAACGTTCCGACTAATGCAGAAAGTTTTAAGCGTTTTAGGGGATTACAAATACGCACTTGAAGGCCCTTGAAAGAGTAGTACAATTCCACTCATTTTAATCATCGCAGGAAATAGGCATGGACGCAAATCTTCGCATGAGTAGTGGATTTTACGCCTCACACTTTGTTTCAGGACGACGCAAGTGTTCCGAGCTCTCAAACTCCGCTGTTGAAAGTCGCGCTACCCCTCAAGAGTACCAGTACTTACAGTAATTCTTGCATTCTTGTACGGAACATCGTTTTCTTCAGAAATAGGAAACAAAAGTGCTCACGGTTCGTCTCTCCTGTCACAGCTCTCGTACGAAGACCGCTGAAGCCCGTGCATATCCAGTGTTTTAGCTCACTTCACACTTCATCGAAAGCACCGCTCACGGTGTAAGACACACTTGAAACAGTGTAGTCAGCAGGCGCTTAATTCGAACCACAGAAGTTAAAATAACACGGGGAAGAGAAAAACAATCATATTGCAAGGGGGCGTACCATGGCTCACTTTTCAAGCGGGCTTTCCTGTATTGTCGTGAACGCCCCCTTACTTATTTCAAGGGAAGAGACGTACTCGAACAATTGAAAGTAAAAGGCAGAAGTTTCTTTTTGTGTGTGGGTGTGTGATCGGCCTTCACGTTTATCGAATTTATCCAAGTCATGGATGAGAGAGTTCAGTTGGGCCCGTTTGCGTAAAGTGATGCGTTATCAACTTTAGTTGCTTTAGTTTTGTGACTGCGTGCCGGGCTTCCAATGCTTACGTTTTCCGTCTTTTTTTTTTTTTTAAGGGAGACGTTAGCGGCACTAAATATTCCAAACCAGATGTGCGTAGAATGGACGCTCCCGACTGTTCGCTCTGCATGCTTTTAGCAGCCCGGATGTGTTTATCTCGACACTCTCGCAGAAATGTGGACCGATCCCGGTGGCAGCGTATACGCGTGAGGTGCGGAAAACTTCAGACGCCTCTTGAAGTTCCGGGTTCGATGCTCGCAGCCGCGCTTCCACTACTATTGGTATGCCAGGTCTCAACAATTAAACACATTTTCTAGCACATACGTCTGTTCAGGATCGCGCGTTCATATAACTTGGGCATGGAGTTACAGCCCTGCCAGTGCAACAGAAGATTAGAAGGCTTATGAAAGGGAAATTAGCATGCACCTTGCGGGTTTCCGCAAAACTCATTTGTCAAAGATTAGAAAGCGTTCCACCAGTTAATAGTATTTTATGTTCAATTAATCTCTTGATACTACAAAACACTGCTTATCCAAAGCATACGATGTTTGTTATACGTTGTCTGTCACGTAGACCGGCACATGCACCCGTCTGACAGGGGCGCTACCATTCCTGAACAGGCGCTGATAGGTTTTTAGGCTTTGTGTCTTTCCTTTTTGCGACTTATTGCTCTCATTCAATTATTAGTCGGCCTTCGCACTGTCTTTACCTCTGCCCTTGTGTCACTATTTTGCCTTTGCTTTCCATAATGCATCAATTCCCCAATCTCTTTTCCGAGATTTGCAGCGTTATAACTTAGTGTCGTGCACTGCGCTACTACATTCCACCTTACCTTGTCTCGTGACATATGTGACCTGTATTTATAATTAGCTGTCTATGCTTCTTGTGTTGTTTTACGGTGTCCTGACTTGTTCGTTTTTTTTTTTTTACCTTTCATTGTTCGTAGTTCCCTTGTGTGTTGTCTTGACATGATTGCCTGACATAAGCATTTCTTACACGTACCAGCTGCACTACTACATTTCGGTTGTTCCTGGGCAAGTTATATCTGCTTGTGTGTGCGTCAGCACTAATAGTTCACAATTCCGCCGAGGTAATAGATAGTGAATAATTTATTGATTAATTTACTATTTCTAAACGCAGAAAAACGAGAAAGTCCACGTGGTGGGAGTGATGCTGCAATGACCATTCCAACAGCAGGAATCGTAACGCTCTCGCGGCGTTATTTCGAAGGGCTTTCAGAACAGATCTACCTAGACGTCCACAAGCGTGGTGTCTGACACAGGAAGTTATTCAAATCAACACCATATTTATGCATTTCAAACACAGAAATTAGGCCACTAAATGTTCACTGTTTGATTTGACTTTATTGTCCTATTCATGGCACCACATTGTCTCATGGTATACTCCCCAATAATAGTACATCAACTTTCCGCTTTCCACTACGAGCCACATGCTACCCTTCCCGAGCTCAGTAACACTGACAACAGAGTAGCTTGAGTTTCCTTCCTTGTTTTTCGTGCTATACGCAATGTAACCGTCGAATGCTATCCTCACAGCAAAGCTGCATTTCTGAAATGAAAGTGAGGAAGAATATTACGTTTTTTGAATCCATGCTTACAAGCACACACGGGGCTGCACAGTATAGAGCATACGAAGTTGTCCACATGGTTTGTATAACCAAATGCATGTTAATGAATAATTCGACACTCTGTGCCGGTAAGAACACGGTGGCTGTGGCAGGAAATTAAGCCCATGCCACCCCCCCCCCCCTTTTTTTTGGATGCGAACGGCTAGCTTATGGTCAATCCCTCCATCCGCCGTGTGGCGTCCGCACCCGCACTGTGCATGCGCATCCTCCTACCCATCCCCTCCTTGTCTCATCTCCTTTCCTCTCGGCATCCCTCCCCTTCTTCTCCGAAGGCCACGCGTTGACTATGGAAACACTCTTCCTTCGATGAACGGTTTACCAGCTCGCCGCGTGCCTCCCGGCGCGCTACCTCTCTCACTCTTCCATCTGCTGTCTTGTGAGAGAGAGAGAGAGAGAGAGCGAAAGGCGCGCGTTGAGTATGGAAACGCCCTTTCTTCGATGAACGCTGTACCAGCTCGCAAAGAAGGAGAACGCCCCCTCACCCGCGAGAGACAACGTTGGCGCAGACAGCGTCTTCTAGCGAGTTCCTTGATTGAAAAATACCGACTGCTCGCGCTGGAGAACCGTTCACCGGCCACCCATGTATATATATAGGCACTGGATCTTGACTTGCAATGAAGAGCCGGTGGGAGATTTCACTTGTGCGTAGCTGAACCATAAGGATTCGTAGCGTGCGCGTTAACTAAATTAATCCGGAACTCGGCACGATCTACGATGAACGTCCGGAGCTTCGCCCACTCATCATCATTCACTCCGTGGATATGCTGTGAATTTTTTTATTAACACAATAAGGAAGGCGGTCACTCACCGTTTTGAACACGTTTTTTTCCATCCTGCCGTGTGGTCTGCCCCATTTTAGATGTATCTGTGAACCGTGTAGACGTTCAAGGTTGAGCTCGACTGTCTTGGGACTAAGCCGGGTACCTGACCGGTACCGTAGCGTTCTTCTTAAGGACGAAAGGGCATGTTAGACCTTCGTGTTGGGACCACGAAAAATAACCTGTGCAGTTAAGCTTTCGAGGACCTGAATAGTGATGTGGATAGCAACCACCGGTAATCATCGAGCCTACGGTAACAGTGACGGGAGGTCTGTAAGAGAAAAGAAGGCGGGACGAAATTAGTCAGTAATATACCTTTCGTTTTCGAAGAAATTTATAGCGTTCGCCGTTTCATATATAAAAAGCCCGGTTAGCGAAAAGGTATCTGACATTTATATTTGCTCTTTTGCATGAATAACACACACCCGCTACTTAAGTTTACATCTCAACTGTTGCCCTCTGTTGACTACTACACTTATTAAACTCAATTAACTCAAATATTGCGGTTAAAATATGCGCGAGACGCCCTGACAACTGCATTGGGCAACATGTTATGATTATGGAAGTATAGCTTGTATCTAATGATTTGTGGGGTTTAATGTCGCAAAACCAGCTCTGGTTATGAGAGGACGCCGTAGTGGAGGGCTCCGGAAATTTTGACCACCTGGGTTCTTTAACGTGCGCTGACATCGCACAGCACATGGGCCCGTTTCGCCTCCATCGAAATGCAGCCGCCGCAGCCGGGGATTCGATCCCGCGACGCTCGAATCAGACCACTAGACCACCGTGGCGGGGCGCTTGTATTTGAGGCTCGCTGTAACTATGCAAATAAGTGTCATGTGCAAAATGCGAAAAAAATACTATGGCACACAACTAACACAGTCTAGTAAAACGGGAGAAACTGACCAAAGTTCAATCCAGAGGGGCGTGAGAGGCGGGGCAACATAGAGAAGCCTGCTTTCAGGTACATTCTGGCATGTGTTTCACAAAACACAATGGCATGTGAAGGAACGTTACTTCTTTGTCGGCAGAAAGTTTTTTTTCAGTAGGGCGGAATTCGCCAAGGTTCCATCACCTCATCATAAACCGATTCGACGCCAGTCTTCGGTATTCAGAATGCTCCAAACGGGGTCTTCTCGGTGGCGGTGCAGATTCAGTCACTTCTCACTGGACATAGAAGCGTAGTGCGCGAATTGCAGGGAAGAGTACAGCTCTCTCCATCACACGTTCTGGCAATGTCCGCGTTGCGCAACAGAAACTTGAAGACTGGTAGAGAGCCCTGAAAAGCGGCGATCTCTCAGACAAACCCCGGGTTGTCCAGAGTGCGAAATAGCAGGGGGGCACGGTCTTCCTGTTCCTTCGTGGGCTCGGCCCGCAACTACCAGGATCTCCCTTACCAGAGGAGGGTCCCAACGCAGTTTCTCAGGACCAAATAAAAGTTCCCGCCGTCCCCATCACCCTCCCTCTCTGTCTGTCTGTCTGTCTGTCTGTCTGTCTGTCTGTCTGTCTGTCTGTCTGTCTGTCTGTATGCACCGTTCACCCAGCATACACCAAAATTTGGATGGTATGGTGTAAATTTATGATGAACATGAATTACTGGTGTTCCCATCACTCACGTGATATTCTTTTCATGTACATCACGATTAACGAAAACTCACAGACCCCACGCATTGTGGCAATCGATGTCACGCGAAGCATTCAGAGATGAAACTGCCTGCGCCGAATTGTTGCACATTCGGCTAAGCGTGCGGGTAACATCAACGCCTTAGGACAAATTGAGTATTTGTGCCTGATGTGGGTTTAGGAAACTCGTCTACGGCCCCGCGGTGTTTGTTCACGTCAGTAACAGGTGTCTGTTTTGTCGAGGAGAAATGCATGCTACGGAGCGCTTATGACCATATTATAAGCGCCGCTCGTTCTAGTATTCTTGCAAGGTCGAGCAAAGCTGTACAGCGGACCTGCAGAGTGATATAATACTTAGGAATTGTCAACCAGATTGCTGCAAGAGCGGTTATTACGCACCAGTGCCCGTGTAGGAACAGCCTATTGTGGACGAGTGGTGGAGTACCCGCCTGGCACTTTGAGCGCCCGAATCAATTCCTACCACATGGCAGGGCTGCCTTTGGTCATTGCAGCACGTTTGTTAGTGCGTGTCTGCTACCATAAACGGTGGCTTCTCCTCTTGTTTACTCCACCTAAAGTGTGTCTTCTTAAAATTTTCTGTGTGTTCTTTTGATGGCAGTAATGTTAAGATTCAATCTCCTGAGGCACATACCCGCGTTCCCTAAACGGGTAAGACCCACGTAGGGTCGTGTTACCGTTAATCGTGACGTGCGTGAAAACTATTCCACGTTGGTGATGTCAAAGACAGCCACTCATATTTGTCATGTATTCGTATCCTTGCTACCATTCCAACTTTAGTGTACGGCAAGGAAAAGAAGCGACCAGGAGAGCACCGAGACGCAGGCGGCTAGATAGATTCACGCAGTCAAAGCCGCTCAAATTCGTCAAGAAATGCTTCGCATTTATTAACGTAATTATTTGCCTCTCATAGCCGTAGCGATCGGCCGCTGGTAGGAGGATATGCGCCACAGTTGTTTGAATTTTACGCAGCCTATGATGCCAATCAAGGACCAGCTAAAACATACATAACATATCACTGGAATGCGCTTAAAACCAGACAGGCATAGCGTTTTTTCGTAGCTTGTGACTAAAATGCAGACATAACAAGCGGACAGACACAGCCGAATGCGCTGTAATCCTCGAAGGCAAGCTGTCAAGCGATGAAGAGGTAGGAATCGAACCCGTTCCCCTGAGGTGCCCAGTAAACACTTTACCACTAGGCCGCGGCGGCTCGTCCAGCACGGCACGTACAGTGAATAGACCTATTACACCAGCAAATAGAATGACAGCGCTTGCGTAACGTCAGTCGCTCTGCTAGTGTGCTTCATTGCTCTCATAGTAACGTAATAAACAACACATACGTTCTTCTATCACTCGGCACGATTTTTGTCCGACTTTGATCCATATCGTAGGAGCACGTCAACAAGCGCTTATGAGAGGCACATCAGAGCACCGTGGCGTGCATTTATCTTCGATAAGACAGACGTCAGTGTACTAACACGAGTACTGACGTTACGTCGTGACACAAGCTACCATTCAGTCGCCACGTTCCTGGATAAGCCACGTTGAGCAAACATCTACTCATGTGCGTTTTACAAAGACGATAATTCCACTCGTAACACGTGGCTGAATACAAGACAATTCGTCATATGTAATTTCCTCGCTGACTTCTTCACAAGACGACGATTCTCACAATGCATGGGACCTGTGGGATTTTTTTTTTTTGCCGCTTTTTTTTCGACATCACCTACGCAGAAGACGCATAAGGCCTGAATAACTGACCGAATATTTCCACTTCATATCGGGTACATAAAAGCTGCTGGGTGGTTTTACGGTATTTACATATCGCTGCAAAACTTTCTCAAATTATCGCCCTATTTTTGTCACCTTTGCCCCACGAAAGGTCTCTAGTATTCTTCTTCATAACATATTCTTAAATGTAAAGTGCAAATTAACTCCGAATAAATGGTCCTTTGACCTTCACAAATATTACTGCGTTCATAATGGAGGTTTCCACGACAGTACTTACGACAGGGCAAATTGACACAACCTACCCTGACCTTAGCAATATTTTGACCTAGTTGGCATATGACATCAATCTGCTGGTCTTTATGCCGATGACACCAAGATATATCAGACCACCTCCTATCACACTGTGTACGTGCCATTATTTATCTTTTTATTATTTTTTGAAAAGTTCAAGAAGAATAACCTCTCGTTAAAGACAGATGAAACCAAAGTCTTGACCTTCGCTCCCAAAACAGGAAGCGAACCATTTTCCTAGTTCCTTAACAGTGTAGCCTTTTTTAAGGTCCCTGAGATTGATGACCATGTTCTGTACCTTATAATTTTCTTCTCACATTAAGTGCGTTGCCACGCGACGTATTCCCCCTCCCGGTACCCTTGTGCGCTACCAGCAGAATTCAATTCTACGATCGGTTCTCTCAAATTGTACGCAACAAGTTTTCTCCCCCAACATGAATAGTCTGTTAGGAGAAAAGTGGAATTTCTGAATTGAGCAGTAACACCATCTAGCCAGTCCAGAACAGCATTCCAAAGCGTATAAGTCACCACTTCTAGTGGTATTGCATTTTTGTCATGACGATTATTTCTTCGCCTGTGAAAGTGTACTCATCTGTATTTCTTTTCGAACTTCTTCACGGTATGATAATCCTCCTTGATCGACTCCCTTGAAGTCTTTTCCCAGTTTTGTGCACAATAAGCACTCAACATTGACTACTCTTCACAGCATTATAACCAATCCTGATCTGCTCCATAGTGTTGTTTTCCCAGTTTCGCGAAAGGTAGTATGCACAGAGCATAGACCTTTTTTATGACATTACAACTTACCCTGAGCTGTTCTATTGTAGTGTTTTCAAACTTTCGCGCAACGTATGCATATAGAATAGGCGTTCTGCACAAATTTATGACCGACCCTCAGCAGCTTCATTGTATTGTTTTACCAGTTTTGAGCAAAGTCACCAGAGAGCATAGACGTTTTTATGAAGAGTTTTCCACAGATAGCAAAGCGGTTTTCACGGACTATCACCGATAAAGTGCCTAATCAATTTAATCCTCTGTCAATCTGTGCCCATAAAAGGCAGGCAAACAGTGAACAATTCAAACCTCGCCAGCAGTGCACATTCCTCCTCAAGGACTACAACGATTGCTTGGCCTGGTTCGGTGGTGTAGAAAAAGCTGCGGATAAATCGGTAGCTCGCAAACAATATCAGCATCCACAGCCTGTTCTATGTCAACCATGACTACCTTAAGGATGAATATGCTGAAAAATGAATTCCACTTATCTCTTATCTTTGTAGCATACCTTCTCGTTCTTTCTGGACAATGCGGAAAGCATGGCTTAGGCGTTCCCCGCGGCAGCATCTTTCAAGCATCCAAATTCTAAAATGGTAACACCGACAGGTCCACAACATAATCAGCTACTGTTATATAAAAATGGCTTTACCAGTTCCAACTCCCTGGATCTAATGTGTCAAGCGGCAATACTGAAAGGTTTGTGCACTTCATAAGCCAGAGACGCTGCAAATGGTGACCGAAAGAACTAACGACATTGCTAGCACGTCCAATTTCGTGCCACTAGAATGACATCGCAGTTATGCAAGGAAGGAGCACTGCTTCCGTGAGCGATCAATTTCACATACGTAAGTGACGTCCGTAGTTTGATCACGCTTTTATATTGTAGTAAACATCGCTCACAAGTTCAAGTGGCACGCATCGTGGCACACGTGCACTGTCAAACAAGCAGATCTCATTCAGTGAATAAGAACAGTGATGTTGGAGCGTAATGAACAGCTCAAGTAGGATTGATCGAAATTATCCTGCTGCCTGTGGCCCTAACGCATCTTCGAAAGTTGTATTGCAATCTGAAACGTTAGGTGCACGAAGAGAGCTCAAGTCAAGCCAACAGGCACAACTGCTCGCTGAGCGCAAGTAACAAGCGCCTATTCTTTGTAAGGCAGGACGCGTGGGTTCCGTTCCGGCTACGTCACTATACGAACACTACGTTCAGCCCACTTGCGGCGCTAAACTCAGTGCACCAACTATGTTCAGCACACTGAGTTCAGTCGCTTTGTTGAGAACACTAATGGTCATCCCACGCTCCGTATGTCCCACCGAGCGCGAAGGCTCTCTTCTACGCCCAACTCCTCGGCGGCACAATTCCAAGCATTCACATTGTTTATATACACACATACACACATATTACTACAAAGAAGCACCGTCTTTCGTTTTCATATACCATTGGAGATAAGTGCTTAATAAATACTGCTCAATTTAAATATCTGGGACTAATAATATCTCAAAATTTATCCTGGTGCGTACACATAAGCAGTGTTTGTTCAAAGGCATATGGGAGGCTATGTTTTCTGCGAAATAAACTAGAGGGTGCAACACCCGATGTGAAACTTGCTGCGTACAAAACATTTGTAAGGCCAGTTCTTGAGTACGCGTCGGTGGTATGGAGCCCTCATCAAAATTATCTAAAAAAACAATTAGAAAAAATCCAAAGGTACGCCGTGCGATTTATATGCTCCCGGTATCGACGGACAGAGTCAGTCACAGAAATGCTTCGTTCTCTAAACCTGCATCTGTTAGAAACGCGCAGGCGGAAAAATCGTCTGAAGCTATTATTTCAAATAATAAATGGTCAACTAAATATTAACAAGGAAGTATACTTACTGCCACCAGGTAAACAGAGCTCAAGAACTAACCACAACAGGGCAATCCAAGCGTACATCACTCATACCGATATGTTCAGATATTCCTTCTTTCCGGACGTAATTGAATTATGGAATGAATTGCCGATGTGTGTTGTCGAGCAGAATGATTTGTCGAAATTTGAACAGACCTTGGAATACTATCTGTGCGAGTGTACTGTTGACCTTAATGTAACCTGTATTTGTGTATTTGCGAACGATGTTCTTTTTGTTTTTATTACGTTACCCTCTCTGTAAGGACTCTCGCAGAGAGTTGACAGTATTGTGAAATAAATAAATAAAGCTAAGTAGTGTTCCCAACTAAACCTCTGCTCAGTAAACACCGAGTGAGTATCAGCTCAAGCTTAACGTGGAATTACGCTTCTAGGACCAAGAAACGACAAATAATTCAACGCAGGATAAGGGAGGTTACGATTGGAACCAGGTCATTTTTATGTAATTATATATCGATAAAGGCAAGGGGGGGGGGTGAATATGGCGATATGAAGGGGTTAATAAAGTGTATTAAGTTTTGGACTTCTATCGTTGAAAGTACTTCGTGGGGCCCATTGACTCCACCTTCGCTCTTTTTTTTTTACCATTTCGCACAGCATTGTCACGATTTACACTTTCATATTGTCTTCAGAGACGTGCTAGGCCTGTTTTCACGTCATGTTCTTGCGTTAGTACAGCTATTGAGAACAGCAGCAGTCTAATTGCAGCAGCGAACATTGTGTAATCGAAAAGCATTGACGAATTGCACATAAAATATTGACGAAGGAAAAGAACCTCTGCTAATTGACCTCTGCCCTTTTTGTAAAAATTGAAGAGCAGATTGTCCAATTATCTGTATATTTACTTTATTTGCTTTTTGTACATCTCCCGAATCAGCACGCGAATACTTTGTGGGGTAAGTTTTCAAGAAAACGACGATGAAGCAAACACAGTAGTTAAGATAAAAAAATACAGGCTTCACTATAGCTCACGATCGTACACATTAGGTCACAGATTCTTAACCGCACAAGTGTTTCTCATAACCGCCGCGGTCGTGTAGTGGTTGTGGCACTAGACTGCTGACCAGAGTGTCGTGGGCTCAAACCCGAGCCGTGTAAGCCGCATTTCGATGGACGCGAGATGCCAGAGGACCACCCACAGGGCAATGTTAGTGGGAAGGTGGCCCATACATCGGGAGCTCTCCACTCAGGCTCTTGGTATTGTCGTTTCGGGACGTAAAGCCTTTACGAGATCTAATCTTCTATATTCACTGCCAAGGTGTATCAGCACACTATAAAGGCCTCCGTCAAGTTTAGTCCACGTCCCCTTACCTTAGACGATTGTTAAACTGAGTGTGTGCTAAGACTAGCGTTAAAATGTAGGGTTCACGAAACCCAGTCATCTCTTCGATCACCTGTTTGCGAACACAAACGTAACCCTTACTTACTCAGAACGTGTTGTTGTCCAGTAGCTGTAATCATTCGTGAAGCCCCAGCTCTCAATACTCCCTCCCTCCGTTGTCCTATTTCTTTCTTCTATGAACTCCTTTACCAAATTCGTGAAGTTCAACCGGAAAGAGGCACCTGCATTGAGTTAAACAAAAATAGATATGAGCGTTCTACTCTGCTGCTGAGGCACTTAATTACGACAAATTGGGAGAACTTTCGAATGAATCAGTCAAATATTCAGGTTTTACATTAGCGATTAATTCACGTTTGTTTTACTTGTGCGACATGCAGGGAGAGAGACAAAAGCCGCAAGCTGGAGCTTTTCAGGGCTACGTCATATGAGCGCACCGGAAAGTAGCATAATACCTCTACAGTCATGCGTAAAATCTACCCATTTTTCTAATTCCTCAGTCATTTCTCTCCCTCTCTCTTTTTTCCTAGTGTAGAGTAACAGGCGAGGGCAATGTATGGCTTAGAGAAGTTTCTTAAATACGTACTTTGCCCTTGCGTGATAATCTGTTTAATTACACTAAAGATAATCAGAGCCTACACTACTAGGAATCTAGAGGGCTCGTTCGTTGGGTGCGCTGGCTGTAACATGAATCGCTCGAATTTATTTTTTGTCTGTGTTATTGTGAGGAAATAAATTATACCGTAAAAACAACTATGCTGTAGTTTCGTTACAGTGAAGAATCGTTGGTGTTGCGTATCGACTAATGCCATGAGTGCGCCTGCGATGGCTAAGTGAAGAAGTATCCCTTGTAGGAAGACAGTTACGTACCCTTGCTAAACACACATGACAGAATCTGGAATAGAGAGGCTAATGTTAGTACATCTGAGGCACCACTTAACGACAATCATGTAGGTTTGTAAGTTTGTAAATCATTTGTAGGTTGAGGTAAGCAATAGATCTTCATAGAAAATGACATTAGGTTATACGGAAATAAGAAAAAAAAGGAAGTGAGACTTATCATACGCGAGGAGGGCTTGTTTGAGAAGATAAGTTATCCCCGTGATGCTGGAAAATATTTCTGCAACAAAGCGTGGCTTTCCGAAGACAGTTTCGAAATTTATGACTTGCAGTATCCAAAATGGCTTAACTGTCCCGGCCGCGGCGGCTGCATTTCGATGGAGGCGAAATGTTGAGCCCCGTGGGCTGTGCGATATCAGTGCACGTTAAAGAACCCCAGGTGGTCAAAATTTCCGGAGCCCTCCACTACGGCTCCTCCTAATCAACGGTGGTTTTTGGAAGTAAAACCCCGGAAATCAATAAAATGACTTAACTGTGCCTATTGTTGTGTCGTTACATATGTAAATTGAACGGGTGACTACTTCCATATTTTTCTGGCCTGAAATGTACAGCCTTTGCTTTGGTAATGTTGATCTTTAATGCGTTGGAATTAGTCCACTTACCTAGGTCCGATCACGTGCGATCATTCTTCAGTGGATATTGTTGTAATGAGTACACTTATTTAGCTCCGCTATATAAATAAGGAACGTTTTCCTAGATTTTACAAACGATTGCTTCCGGACCCTTTTTAATCGATACGAATAATTTATGGAATTAGTATGACTGTTCTAAAAGAGATAAAGCAAATCGTGGTTATACATGCGTGACCACGTTCCATAACATTCTACATGCACCAGCAACATTTACGCTTGTACAACATAGACATAACTTAATAACCGTGTACTAAAACAAATATTCTAAGCCCATTCCCATTCTTACCCATAGTACGCAGATTCCATGAGCATAGCTGAGCTGCATATTGATTGATCGTCCTCTCTGCAGAAGCGAAAAAAGACAGCGCATATTTGTCACTGCCCCTTTAGCACAAGCTTGATAAAAGGAAAAAAACCTCATTCCAACAACTTCCATACGGTCTCCTACACTTCAGTATTTCATTGTGTTAATGTAGAATTTTCTTGTTTCCTGTAAGGTGCAGGAAAATGTGCCAGGAAAATGCACGTTCATGACACCCCGAAACAATGCTTGCTTCTACATTGATACACACACAGAAAAATAAAGAAAATCCCTAATGTGCAGAGCTATCCAGAGAGGGTGATACACTGAATTGAGTTGCTTAAGCCAGTCATGCTAAATGGCGGTAGCACTGCATCTATATCCTAACTGCCTCTGCTTGGATCGCCGATATGTACTCGAAAGATCCGAGTTCTTTTACAGTGTGCAAACTTATTATAAACACAACACTTCGTAGTATGCTGATAAACTTATCAGTTCGTGATATGCGGCTGCGCGTGCTGCGCGGCACTTTGCATAAGAACCGAAGTGGGTGGCAACCCAGCAGCTAACTGCCCGCGCTGATGAACTCGGCGCAGTCGGTTCCATTCTCGACAACGTCAATTACTTTTAAATGGAACTGAAATTCAACAACATCCTCCTGTTTAATTTTAGTGGCAGGTGAAGAAATAGTGACGGATCATTAATGATCTGCGGTGCTATCCTGGACACTGAAATTCCGCCATACTGTCGAATTCGCCGTCTTGTCAGCTGTCTTGTCAGCTCTGATTCCCTGTCTTGTCAGCTCTGGTCCGATCAGATGGCTGCTGTGCGGCCTTCCTGATGGGCTTAAAATGCTGCCATAACAGAATTTGTCTGAATTGCTAAATTTGATATTGTACAGGATGTCACCCTCGTAGTCCCCCCCTACGTTGAGCCTCATGATGATGTGGAGGTCCTGCAGTATACAACTTCACATAATGTCGATGACGTATACGGTTCCTAACGGTGCGATAGGAAAAGAGGTGCGTTCGTGATGCAGGCATACCAACATCGGGCCCGCTGAGGCTTCTGATAGGCAACATTCACAGCCAGACCAGCGCGAACACGCCTGTGGCGCCAAGCATTCCGGAAGTGCCACTCTGGGTCCTCGTAATTTACTTTATTGTGAAATAACGCTGACATCCTTCTCAAACCACGTTCTCTACTAAGAATCGTTTGGGATTTAAGTAGCCGCGCAGGTATGTTGCTGGGGGTTTAATCAAACTCATGCACTACTCACCCTCGACACTCTTCCGACCGTGAACAGAAGTAGACTGCTTCACGAATGTTGGAAATATAAAGTTAGACACTTCTTGAACTGACGTCTTCTCCCACCGCATGCGCAAATGTGCGTCCTTTCAGTCTAATTTCATATATATGCTAGTGTGTGACGAATATGTCGCGGGGTCAAGTCCTTTTCACTTAGCAAAACATCACGGCGGATCCTTGAATATTCCATCGGTAAACAGGAAAAAGAATCAGATGCGGTGGGATTTGAATAACGTGAGCCAATTCTCTTTAGGAAACCTCCCGTAGAGAAACTTCGTAAGGGAAACTTCAAATGCCATTCGCTCAGGGCATCTCCATTTGCAAATGTCGTTTCGTTATTTGCCTCGAATATTACGGGCTTTAACTTGAAAAAGCAAAGTGAATTGCCCTTTGTCACATACTGCATGGGTGTTGTTTAACTTTCTTTTTCGTCGCACGGAGCTCCGGGCACGGGCGGCGGCATTAGCCAGCGCATCGCAGGATTGGGAAAGCCGTCAACCACGGGCGAAAAATGATCACTTTTTCGATATTTCAGATAATGAACTTCTATATGCCCTCTTCTCCTAAGCTGCTTTGCTCTATTCTGTAATGATATTTACTTGCACTTTCAGAGAAAATTACTGGTGCAGAGTGTTAAAAATGTGTAGCCATTTAGTTAGCGAAGAAAAAAGTTGGCTCATGACGCACGCCCCAGTTCCGCACTCAAAATTTGAAACTTTTCCTCACCAAGCCACACAGAAATCTTTGGTTATACAGAAGAAGTTATGTGTCCACAGGTAGCGTTCTATTGCACGAATCTTTTCAATGTATTCATTATTGCATACAGAAATATGTACGAAGTGGTGCGAAACAACAACTTCAAAGGTGGGCCTCACTGTTAATATCCACACCCCTGTCTCTTGCCACTGCTGCGGCACAAGGAGCACGCCGTTCTGTTGGCGGCAACTCGTCTCCTCCCAGCAAGCAACTTCCAGAGGCAGCGCCTCCTGATTGGTTTGGGTAGATAGCTGGCGCTCGGCGCTGACATTCCAAGTATCGCGCGACACAACGTGCCACATCACGTATGTGCGTAATTATATTAACAATTGTCGATATTCATTAAGCTCTTCGTCATCTAAGCATGATCATCACCTAGGTTTCTGCTTCATTATCTATTGTGGGACCTCATCTTGAGTGGTATCTGTGCTATAGGCGTGGGCCGTTCTTCGTAGCCTCAAGGCTTAAAAAAACAGCATCATTATCACAATATCACCAGTGGTAGAGACTGCTCTTCGATCTTCCCCTACATGTATGTGCATTTGTCTATGTCTACTAGCTTACGTTCATCATGCCGCACCTTTGATCACGGCGCCGTATCAAAGGTGAGGCAGGGGTAGGTGGGTATTGAACACCGGCCATTGAGGTGCCAAGCAAGCACGCTACCACCAGGCAACAGACGCTGTTCTCGCGTGGTACTTATAGCAAATAAACCTACTGCACCATCAGTGATGATGGCGTTTGTGTAACATCAATTGGGGTTCTAGCGCAGTTGAAGCAACGTGATAAGAAACACATTAGTCTCGCTATCGCTCGGCATGCTTTAGTGCCACTTTGGTCGATCCCGCACTGGGACATTTATGTTAACGAACGTCGTTTTATAATGCGAAAGTTATCGCGCCATTTCTCTCATATAGAACAGGCATCTGTGCTGTGCGCTAACGTGACCGCCAACGTTAGGTCGTAGTAGGAGCGATACAATTTACTCGCTACGGTGCTGTCGAGTTTCCTGGTTAGCGCACGTTCAGTATAAACCCACTCATGCACTTTGCACAAACACATTCATGCTATACATATCACTAAGCGGAATGCCATGCAATCCCTCGTAGGAAATTTCCTCGCCGACTGATTCGCATGACACCGTTTCCCACAGTGCGTCGGATCTGCACAATTTTCTTTAGTCCACACTAATCAGTAAAGACTGACTTTAGTAACTGTTCGGACAGATAGGCAAAATTTGGCTGCATACTAGTGAGGTTATACTTCCCATATAATGCAATTTCTTGCTGCTGCTGGTATGCCATGCACGTTATTCGATTAGGCCTACTAAACAGTACGGTGAAGCTTAGTGCCTTGTTGAACGTGCTATGACTACACTATTATTTTCATGAAGCGAAAATGCTTTAAATTCCTCCTCCACTGATTTGCAAGGAAGGTTATGAGCCCGACCTCTTGCGGACGCCAGCCTGGCTGGCGCTGAAGGAGCCATATTATTTGAAACCAAGGTTCTCTATTCAGAGTTATGAATAGAGGGGTTAATAGAGGATGATAAGCTTTTCGGCATTTAGCATTCGCAAGCATTTTCAGTTAAATATCTTCAGGGGGACTCATTCGCAAGAAATCTCGCACAATTCTAAGGCTCGACGTTAGATTGAAGAAGGGAATCATTCCGAGTCAAAGAACGCGTACCGAAAAAGAAAAAAAGAAATAGACTTAGGCATATTTGTTGCCTAATTTCATTCATTTTCACTTCTGAAGAGTATCATAGAAGCACGTCGGCACATGTGGAGTCGAACAGGAAAATAACAAAGCCACTACCTAGAAGGAAATTTTCATTTTTTTCCGTGTTAGATTATCAGTACACTGCGAAGCTTTATGCAGGAAGACTTCTCTAAGACACATTCGCTTAGTTAAAAACTGCCCTATTGGAAACGCCGTCGAAAGAACGGGTGAACCATTTCAGAAGTGCCTCGAATCTCCAAAACGTGGTCCGCTGGTTGATAACGCGGCAAAAAATGCCAAGCTCGCTGTATAATTTTAACATTTTTAAGCTTTAAAGTAAGGCTTGATGCTCCCTGAGAGGAAACGCCTGCAATGATTTTACGCGCCGAAATTTATTTTCTACGAAGTACAGTGCGCAAAAATTCAGAGAGAAAATTCAGTCTCCTTCACTGTGTATCATGTTGACGCTTATGACCCCGTCCACCAGGGCTAGTTATGTGGTTGTTTTTCAAGACGTGTTTGAATCGGCGGGTGGTTGAATAGTATGACAGACAGACAGACAGACAGACAGACAGACAGACAGACAGACAGACAGACAGACAGACAGACAGACAGACAGACAGACAGACAGACAGACAGACAGGGTTTCTTCGCATTCAGGTAGCCCAAGAAAGACTATCGTCTTTAAAATACCGGCCGTCGGGGTGCTGTGGTAGCATCACAGAGGGTGAATTCAGTCTCCCTTCCGCAAGTATATCAGTGTAGGCAACCGTCGGCACCCTTAAGAGGGCCTGTATTCATGCCTTAAGTTTGCCGGCTTTGCTGCCGCTTTCCCTTGACGAAATTCGGCTATGCCTCTCGTGACGCAAATCTGGTGGTTCCGTAGCAGCGTTGCCCGCCAGCGTTTTGCCAACAGCCTTGCTGTTAAAGGTAGAGTCCCTAGATCTTTTTTGCAACGGAAAAAAAATTACAGCATATCCACGGAGTGAATGATGATGAGTGGGCGAAGCTCGGGATGTGCATCGTAGATCGTGCCGAGTTCCGGATTAATTTAGTTAACGCGCATGCTACGAATCCTCACGGTTCAACTATGCACAATGCACAAGTGAAATCTCCCACCGGCACTTCATTGCAAGTCAAGGATCCAGTGTATATATATATATATATATATATATATATATATATATATATATATATATATATATATATATATATATATATGGGTTTTGCCGGTGAACGCTTCTCCAACGCGAGCAGTCGGTATTTCTCAATCAAGAAACTCGCTAGGCAGACGCTGCCTGCGCCAACGTTGTCTCTCGCGTTTGCCGGGGCAGTGTCGAGTTTGCCGGGGAGCGCGTGGCTCCCGGCGCTCGCGGCGAGGGCGAGCGCCAGGTGCCACGCGCTCGCCCTCGGCGCGTGCGTGCGCTCCAGCAGGCACGCGCCGGTGGCTACCTACTACTAACTACTACTACTACTACTACTACTACATACATCGGGGACGCACGAAATAGCTGCTAATGGGGAATGAGAGACAGAAGAATTCGGCTTTTAGTTAAGGCGCACGCTGCGAATTTTTTATTGTTCAACAACGCACAGCAGAAATCTCCCACCGGCACCACCTTGGAGGTCAAAGCGTAAGACTGGTTACGCACTACTACGACTACGACGAGGGACGAACGGGTGCCGCTTTAAGGAGCTTCGCCCCTAAAAAAGATCTAGGGACTTTAGCTAAAGGAAGCGACGCAACTTTTCGACCTTGCGGCGGAAAATAACAAAGAGAGCGACTCCCTAGTACGATAGTTGTAGTTGGTAGGTATTGCCTTCAGATGATTGTGGTTCGGTAAAGGAAAGGACGCTAATTTCTGCAGCCCATGTATGGGGCACGGCTAAGCGCCTGAGTGGGGGAGGGGGGGAGTGGACTGAAAGAGATAGAAAGGAGAGAAAAGCCGCAGTGGAGAGAACCGGAAATTTCGATCCCACGCGCACGTGGTTGTCCGCCGCGGCGGTGTGTGGTTACGGTACTCGGCTGCCACCCCCACCACCCCCCCCCCAAAAAAAAAAAAATTACAGCATCTCCCGCTAAAGGGGACCACGAGGCGATGCGAAGCAGACGAGGGGCAGCACACCGCGTTTGCATCGGTTTGACTAGGTGTCGCATTTCCATCGGTTTGATGATGATGATGATGATGATGATCGTTGTTGGTTAGGAAAGGACGCTAATTTCTGCAGTCCATGTAGGGAGCACGATCTAAGCGTCCGTGGAGGTAGGGGAAGGGAGTCAAAGAGATAGGGAGGAGAGAAAGGCCGTAGTGGAGGGCTCCAGAAATTTAGACCACCTGGGTTTTTTTTTTTTTTAATAAATGTAATTTGGGTTCTTTAACGTGCACTGACAACGCACAGTACACGGGCCTCTGGCATTTTCGCTTCCATCGAAAATGCGACCGCCGCGGCCGGCATCGAACCCGGTTTCACACTAGCAGACGCTGCCTGCGTCAGCGTTGTCTCTCACGGGCGAGGGCGCGTTCTCGTTCCTTGCGAGCTGGTAAAGCGTTCATCGAGAAGAGCGTTTCCATAGTCAAGGCGTGCTGTTCGGAGAGGAGAAATGACGAGAGGAGAGGAGATGAGACAAGGAGAGTAGGGCAGGAGGATGCGCAGGCGCAGTGCGGGTGTGCACGCCGCACGGCGGATGGATGGAGGGAGGGAGTGACATAGCCCCGACCATAAACTGCTTCTCATCTAAAACGCGTGTTCGATCCCGGCCGCGGCGGTCGCATTTTCCATAAAGGCGAAAAAGCCAGAGGCCCGTGTACTGTGCGTTGCCAGTGCACATTAAAGAACCCCAGGTGATCTAAATTTCTGAAGCCTTCCACTACGGCCTCTCTCTCCTCTCTATCTCTTTCACTATCTTTACCCCACCCCCACGGACGCTTAGCCGTGCTCCCTACATGGACTGCAGAAATTAGCGTCCTTTCCCAACCGAACCACAATCAATCAATCGTCAGTCAACGTGATCCTTTAACGTGCACTGACAACGCAGAGTACACGAGCCTGTGGCACTTTCGCCTGCATGAAAAAATTCACAGCATATCCACGGGGTGAATGATGATGAGTGGGCGAAGCTCCGGAGCGAACCACCGATAAACCGTTAATCTTCCGTGTAATTCGCCCAGTCGATCATCATGTAAAGACGTCAGAAACACTCTATTCGAACGCTGGGATCTGGCGTTTAAGGGGACGCTAGCACAAACGCGTTACAAACATGCAGTACACTCTAGTAAGGGAGGAGAGGCCACAGCGTCTTACGCAGCCCCTTACACAGGCCGGAACGCGCACCGCGTTTGCCGACGCCATCACATGACTGCTGAAAGAGTATAAGGCGGAGAGGCCACAGCGTCTTACACCAGCTTCTTACACGCGCCGTAACGCGCTAGCACAAACCCATCATCATCGTTAGAAACGGACAGTCTTTCGCTCTCTCTCTCTCTTTCTGTCTCACACAAGACAGCAGATGGAAGAGTGAGAGAGCTCGCGCGCCACCTGACGTTCCTGAAGGCAACTCGGAGGTAAACAATGGCTGCTAATGGGAATGAGAGACAGAAGAAGTCGGCTTTTAGCTAACACTTACACTTCTACTTCTACTAACGTTTCCTACTGGAACATGCCAATGGCTGCTAATGGGGAATGAGAGACAGAAGAATTCGGCTTTTAGTTAACGCGCACGCTGCGAATTTTTTATTGTTCAACAACGCACAGCAGAAATCTCCCACCGGCACCACCTTGGAGGTCAAAGCGTAAGACTGGTTACGCACTACTACGACTACGACGAGGGACGAACGGGTGCCGCTTTAAGGAGCTTCGCCCCTAAAATGGGACCGCCGCGGTCGGTATCGAACCCGCATCCTTTTGGTGGCAGCCGAGCACTTTAATCATTAATGATACCACGACGGAGGACTATTGGCTTCAGTACGTAGGCAAATTACGAACCTTTCTGAAAGAAATACTTCTGAGACGCTGTCACACGCTCGCAATATTCATCCATCGGAAACGCACGTTGACAGAGCGGGCGAAGCGTTCTAGCATTTCTTGATCACAATGAGACGTGGTCCGCTGCTTCATAAAGCGGCAAAATAATTAAGCCTTACTGCATTTTAGCAACATCTTTAAGGTACTTTAAAATAAGGTGTTATGCTCGCCAAGAGAAAGCGCTGGCTGCGATTTTACGGAGAGCAAAATGTGAGGTTCACAACGCACAGCTGACGGAGGTTTAGAGCAAAAGCCTGTTCCTCTGCTGTGAATGAAACAGAAGTTCCCAACAATGGTCTGAGTGCACTCCGTTTCCATTGGCGATACGCAAGTAGTCGCAGTCCTAGCTATGCACGTGTATGTGCTCTGACAAAGTGTTGAATTGGGACAGCTCAACGAGCTCCCCATAGTAGGGCACAATTGCCCTAAATTGTTCATATTTGTTCTAAACACATAAAAAAAAAATCCACAGCATATCCACGGAGTGAACGATGAGTAGGCGAGGCACTGGATGTGCATCGTAGATCGTGCCGAGATCCGGATAATTTAGTTAACGCGCACGCTACGAATCCTCATGGTTCAACTACGCACAAGTGAAATCTCCCACCGGCACTTCAATGCAAGTAAATATCCAGTATATATATAATATATATATATAATATATAATATATATATATATAGTATATATATATATATATATATATATATCTGTGTGCTGTGGCAAAACTAACACATGTACCACAGTGAAGCTAACCTTCGTGTACTGCGATAAAGCAATATAATATATAATATATATATATAATAATATATATTATATATATATGCACTGGATATTTACTTGCAATGAAGTGCCGGTGGGAGATTTCACTTGTGCGTAGTTGAACCATGAGGATTCGTAGCGTGCGCGTTAACTAAATTATCCGGATCTCGGCACGATCTACGATGCACCTCCCGAGCTTCGCCCACTCATCATCATTCACTCCGTGGATATGCTGTAATTTTTCAAGCAAGAAACTCGCTGGAAGACGCTGCCTGCGCCAACGTTGTCTCTCGCGGGTGAGGGCGCGTAGCGTTCATAGAAAATAAAGAGCGTTTCCATAGTCAACGCGCGCCTTTCGCTCTCTCTGTCTCCCTCTCTCACAAGACAGCAGATGGGAAAGTGAGAGAGCTCGCGCGCCGGGAGGCACGCGCCGAGGGCGAGCGCGAGCCTCCCGGCGGCGCGAGGTGGCTACATACATACTACTACTACTACTACTACTACTACTACTACTACTACTACTACTACTACTACTACAGAGGAGGGAACGACCCACACCCTAAGGAGCTTCGCCCCTAAAAAGAGTTTGTACTGTACGATGTACTCTGAATCATTGCACATTTGCACTAAACACACCGATTTCCTTTCCATTCTTGCATTGCATTGCAGGGACAGCTGCAACAGGTCTCCCATAGTACGGTCCCGTTGCCTTAAATCTTAAACACAGTTGTTTGAAAAGCACACGTCATGTGTATCGCTTGCAACGTAGCGCATTTTTTAACAGAGAAGCTGTTGTAGCTATTTCGAATGCGTGCGTCATAACTCGCATCGCAGGAAAACGGGTAAGTGCCACAGAAAGCGGGTGGGCCAAGAAGCTCGCATCATAATATAGCCATGCATGGTATAGTGTAGAAAGGAGGTTGCAAAGAGAAATGAAGGGGACGACGGTGGAAAGGAGCATGACAGATGGTAAAGACGCAGGCATGCACCACAGAAAGCAATATTGTGCCAAAGCAGCTCTCAGCGCTATAGCGCAGAATAGTGCAGTTAAGCATACCAGTGAATTGGGAAAGAGAAGTGGAAGGCGAGAAGGCGGAAAAGAATGATGGGAGAAGGTAAAGAACGGCATGTGTCACAGAAACTAGGTCTGTGTTCCAATTCTGGACAGCATCGTAGACAGCCTACCTTGACAGCTTCAAGAACAGCTTCGCGTCCCTGTCGTCCGAGTAATAAAACGCGCCCGGACGACATTTGCGTGACGAGACGCCATCTCGCGTTGACGACAGAAAGCTGAAGAAAACGCTCACAGTTTTCGGTAATTTTCCTAATTTCGTGTTCCTGTCTACGAGGAGGAGGAGGAAAAACTTTAATAAGAAAAGAAATTAAAGGCAGTTCAGGGTGGGGCCCTCCATCCAGGGCTCCACTGGCTCTTGCGGCTCGCTGTGCTTGGTCCAGGAGGGCCAGTTGGCTCTCCCGGTCCTCGCTTGCGAGTAGTGCCTCCCACTGCGGAACGAAGTGCGCTACCCTCAGAAAAGGTGAGTTGATGCTTTTTGGTCTAGCCGCGCATTCCCACGTGATGTACGCTAGCGTAGGTCTTTCGCCACACCACGGACAGGTGTTTTTGTAATAGGCCGGATGCATCTTGCAGAGAAGGTTGAGGTGCAAGTACGAAATGGTTTGTTCCAGTCTACGCAAAACTCGATGCAGCTCATATAAAGCGCGTAAGAAAGAGCCTTTTGTGAGCAGACGACCACTCCGGCAAGGTCCGTGGATATTCAAGCAATCCTCTCAGCCACCATCTTGTTTGGACAGCAAAGTAGCCTGCATCGTTTTTGTCTTCGTATGCCGTCTTCGCGAAGCTGTCTATATTGCCGTCTACGTGATAAGTGGAATGGGACTTAAAATGCGCAATGACTTATCTCACTCTTGCCTGCACATTGTGCTTGTGGACGATACACCAACACAATCTTTTTGTTCCTAAGCGGCGCTAGCGCTTACGTGCATTTGTTTCATACTCTTACACAAATTATTATCAACAGAGCTCTTTAAGCTTGGCAAACCAGCGGGAGGCGATCGCTGAAATGTGCGCCGACCAACGTGGCTGTGCACCGTCTTAGGTGCACAGAACTTCGGGCCTCGCTCGAAGTTGCGGGTGCGATGCCCGGCGCTGCGGCAACATTTGCATAGAGAGGAAGAGAAAGAAAAGCAGAAAAAGATGAAATTTCGACCACCTGTGGTTCTTTAACGTGCACTGACATCGCACAGTACAAGGGCCTCAACATTTCGCCTCCATCGAAATGCAGCCGCCGCTGCCGGGATTCGATCCCGCAACCCTTGATTAAGCAGCCGAGCGCCATAGCCACTAGACCACCATGGCGGACCTCGCATTGCCCACTATAACGAGGATGTCGTAATGGGAAGTGAGGGTAGGGAGGGAGGAAGGCAGGAGGTTCCAGGGTGAAGCATAGTGTAGGCACGTACAGTATACTGCAGCAAAGGTGGGAAAGAGACGTGACAGCATTTCGGAAAGGTAACCGTGAGGAAGTATAGGAGGAGCACGAGGACGTCACAGACGGTCATTGCCCGCCAGGCCAACTTGAACCAAGTACGTGACAGAAATCACATAACGTGACGTCACAGCTAGCCGCGTGACATGTTCCTGCGAAAACCATGCAAGAGTTACTCATGTGGCACCTTCCCGCCAAAAGACGTAACAGGTACTAGCGTGACATTTTCCCGTCAAGGCCATTTTACGGCTTTTCACGTGACAAATAACGTGACGTAGTTTAGCTTGTAAAAGCCTAGGTCGGCCAAAGGATCCGCTCTTTGTCCAGCCCTGCATTACCAGTGCAAGCTGCCAAATTCTTTTGCATTGTCTTCTTTTATAAATTATTAGTGTCAGCTTGGCTATCCGTGTTGGGACATAAGGTTTGTTGCTGTGGAAGTGTCGTCTTTCGCCTCTCCTTGCATCTATTGCAGGTGCTCCTGAGAACTATAAAAGTTGTACACTTTCCTTAAGTATCGGTTCTGTGGTTTCGCGATTCTAAACTGTGCTCCAAAGTGGCACTGGAAATGGTCATTCGAAAGGTACCTACAGAAACCCTTGCACCTTTTGCAGAGAACATCGTTTCTCCGGGAATGGAACAATGTCATTGCTGTTCGTCCCTTCGGTCGCCGCCCAGTACGATTGCGGCTGAAACTGACGTGCATCCCGTCTTTTAACTCGCCTAAGCTTTCCTCGAAAGTGTCCCTTACGATGCAATGCATCGTCGAAACAAAGCGCTCAGCGAGAATAAAATTAGGACCACGGAAATTCAGATCCCGCAAGAGAACAGCAAAGCAGTGCAACATTGCTGGGGGGCGTACCACAGCCTACTAAATGTAAAAGTGCGCCTTTCTGCTGCGGCGCTAACGCCCCCCTTATTTTGGCAAGAAAAAGAAACATTCTTATCATGCTACGCTAAACGGCACAAGCCTTTATTACTCGAATACAGTCTATTCGAGCGATCGACAGTGCAACCTGCGAGATGTGCGGCACCGACGAAACCCTGGACCATCTGCTGTGCCACTGTCAGCGATTCGTCGAGGAAAGGAAAACCCTTGCTGAGACGCTACGCCACCTTGACGATCGGCCACTTTCCTTACAGATGATACTCAAAACGTTTTCTTGGGCTAGTTGGTTCATGACTTCTATAAAAATGTAGCGCAAAGGAACACACGGACAGACAAAGAGCACAGGAGCACAGCGCCCGTCCTGTGCTCTTTGTCTGTCCGTGTGTTCCTTTGCGCTACATTTTTATAGAAGATGATACTCGAACACCGCCCTCATCGCTCGTCGGCCCACAAGGCACTAAAAGCACTTTTGCGCTTTTTGAAGATGACTGGTTTGCGCGAACGCCTTTGACAGTTGGACTTGTCCTACAACGTCTTTTTCGTTATTCCCTTCCCCTTCCCACTCCCCCAGTGTAGGGTAGCCAACCGGACACCTTTCTAGTTAACCTCCCAGCCTTTCTGTTTTCTCTTTCCCTCCTCCTCCTCCACCTCAGAAAAATATCAAGCTTCAGTAGAATTTTTATGTTCTATATTGCAAAATCCATTTTTTGTTAACAGTGCCCTTCCTCGCTGAGTCGCGCTTCAGTAGCAATTACTCCATATGCCGATACTCACGTAGTTCACTGTTTGTGCCGGACTTCATTTCTTCCAAAACTTCGTGACCATGTGAATTGATCGTGTATGTGCTATCAAAGGCACGACATCATATGTTGATAACCTCAGCTAAGATTAATGCAGTCTGTATGCGATTAACATCACATACTGACTGCAAGAAGGGAGCAGCGAGCAGTAGAGACGCCGAAATTCGAACCGCTTCGTTTTCTTGCTCGCCGAAAAACTTGACGGACGGTGCTTGCGGGAACGTGTGCAAATGGCGCTCTACATTTTTGAATATCCCGTATTATGTTTTCGAAAGCCTAATTACACAACGTATTCGTTTTGAACATTCGTTTTATTGTCTCATTAATAGCACCACATCGTTTCGAAATATACGCCCCACGTGTGATACGTCAACTTTCCGCCTTCTTCCAGAAGCCCTTCTGCGCTGTTCGCGAGCGCGCTGACCCTGACAGGAACCCATGTATTGGAGTTCTTCAAGTACACTAAGTAGCCATCAAAGCTTATCTTCGCAACGAAGCGGCATATCTGGAATAAAATTCAATAATAATAATGATACTTTCTCCATTTTCCTGTCAAGAAGAGCAAACGGCAGCTTACAGTATTGTCTGATGAATAGCCAAAGAAAGAAATGCTAATGCGACCTCGGTGGTCACCCACGTGTCTTGAACGTCACTATTTTTTTTTTTGTAGCCCCTACCGTTTGGTGCATGTTGTTTGACTGAAGTGTACATTTGGTTGGCCAGGGTAGATATTAGGTTAATTGCAGGTGCACCAGGTAACACCCGCATATCCAGTGAGGTTACGAGTTGCACTTTCTTTCTTTCTTTCTTTCTTTCTTCTTTCTTTCTTTCTTTCTTTCTTTCTTACTGACGTGTGGCTCATACTCGCGCATGCAATACCGTACGCATCTACCTCCATTCAGATTAAATTTTTACGAATTACTATGATGGTTAAATGACCAGTTTTTTACTAGACTTAAGCACTGACATCACATCTTCTTTCTGCCATTTTGCTATGCTCGACGATTTTTATATATTTTTTTTTATTTTTTCCAGATTTCCAACTTGGAATTTCCGTAACGACCTTCACCCCGAGGTGAAGCGGAGGTGCTGTGGGAGAAGCATATAATGACGCTAGGTGCTAGCACGATAATAGTGCGCCGTATTCTGCAACCAAGAGTCCGTCTACTCAAGCGCGATATTCTGCCCTGCACTTCCATTAAACATGGCGACACCGGACGGAAAATCACGCTCACTGCAATGCTTGCATCAACAAATGTGCAACGAAGTCACTAACCGGGGTAAACACCCTATTTTCCAGCTTTCCACCAGGTGGGCCCCAAGTATAGGGTACTGGCCCTTCGGGTAGATGATTTAGAACAAGAGAGATATTCTTCGGTGTTAGCCCTGGATACTTGACTGGAAGCGAAATGTTCTTCTCAAGAGCGAAAGGACAAACTACGCCATCATGAACGAACCACGAGAAAAATCCAGTGCAGTTATATCTCTGTGGTCCTTTGTATATACTTGGATTGCAATCACCGTAGATCATCCACTCCACTTCTGCACTCACTGGGGGTCTGTAAGCAAGAAAAGCGGCAGCGCCAGTGTTTCAGGTATTATACGTTCAATACTGCAGTCAGTCTGCGATCACTCGGTTTCGTACTTCAGAACGTCTTATGGTAAAAAATGAGAATATGTCGGAAGACATAAAATTGTTACAATACAAATGCAACTTTTTCCCATGCAACAAGCACTCAACATCCTATGCGAAACAGAGGCTAGAAACTTCGCAACTCTTTTGAAGTACAACCTGTGTCCCCGCCGATCGCAACATAGACACGAAGTTTGCAACTGGTCGTAATACAGACTCGTTCGGGCACTGCTGATATTCCATGACGTTCCATGATCTGTTGTCTCCTCAGTACATTCACATTCGCTGGAGAGAGCGCTCCATCACATTCCAAAGCCCTGGCAAAGCCCTGTTCTTGGTTTGTTTAGTGAGGGATGCAAATAACGTTCAAGTGCGCCTATTGAGAGCCATGCTGCACCAAACACGGCTTAATGGTCAGTTGAAGAGACACTGTAAAACACCGGGAATCGGAGAAGTCATAGTGACGAGATACGTAGCCGTGTTTAGATATCGGAAAGCTCATCGACACATGACGTGAGTTCTCTTGAGGTCACACAACGCAGGCAGACAAAACAGGGCAACAGCTCTATGGAGCATCGACTGCATCTGGCGTAAGATACATATTACGAAGTATTTGTTACTCACGATTAGTATGCAAGTGCTTGGCCCAGCAAAGATTCCCGTGTTTCGAATTCGAAGTGTCACGTCTACTCAGAGGCTAATGCTGCCATTCTGAAATTCATGCTGCCTTATTCAAACTGACGTTTAAGAGCGTAGCACTGTGGAGTATCGCGGGTCTTGCGTGCTACGCAGTTTGTCAGGTTCCACAACAGTGGATATGTTTAGTTGTGTTCTCTCTCATGCACCGGCGGTAGCTCCCTTGTACTATGCTCCTCTCGCGCTGACTGCTCCAGGCGCATGCTCCGGCAGTTCTGAGTCCCTTATAGCCCAGCTGTGCGAGCCGAGAAGAAAAGGGTCACTGCCCTAACACGACGAAGAGCATCAGCTCCCGCGATGCATCGACACCCTCATTCATCGTCTCAGGCTCGGAACTGCCTACACAAAGCATTTTTTATTCAAAATTCAATGTGCTTCATCTTCAACATGTACATGCGGCCACGACGATGAACATATCTATCACCTGTTGATTGATTGTCCCAAGTACAGCACGCAGAAACAGCGACTCGAACAAGAGCTACGTTTATTAGATCCAGCGCGCACTTTTTCGCTTGGGAAAATATTAGGACCATGGCCACCAAAGATACACGACAAGGCCTTAAAAGCCCTTCAACGCTTCTTTGAAGAGACAAAAGTTAGTGACAGTTACTGACTGGACCGTTTTTACAGTGTTGGTGTGCGCAAGACGCCAGCGGATTCCTTTAGGACTTGTTTATGAATATATTTTTATTTATTTTTGTTACCATGACGTTACATCATTTAAGCTAAAAGGGGTAATCGTCACCAAAAATGGCGACAACTCCTGAATTCATTTTAAATGATTAAAAAAAAGGAGGCGACGGGGCACTTTCGCTTTAGGTACTTCTACGTTGCCGGCGAAATCACACTGCCTATGCGTAGATGAGCAATACGGGCGCTCAAACAGATATATTGTTAATTTTGTTTTGCGTTTTTATTTATTTTTTCTAAGTAGCCTATGCTAAACCTAGTCCCAAGTCATAAATTGAAGGTAACCCGGCCGACAGCTCATTAAACCAAGGAAAAACATTACGACAACTTACTTATCGTCATCTTCCCATTCTTTCCAGTAAGCGTAATCACTAGTGAGTCCCCAGCTGTTGATTTTACCTTGCGCTGTCTCATTTAGCCTCGCAATGTATCTCTTGGCAACTTCCGTCAGGTTCACCAGGAAGGAGCCACCTGTGTTCGATTAACCAGAGGGATATATAAATGCAGAACGGTTTCCTACGCCAACACTCGGCAAAAAAATGTGAGAATCGAAGCCGCCTTAATGAAAGAATTATAAAATATACTCTAACAAAACTTGAACGGCTAAACAGTACCTTTAAGAACGCAAAAATATGCGGTATGGCCCTCATGTTGCAGAATGAAAAAGTTTTCACTCAATTGGCCCTTTGTATCAACGAAGCAACCACAATAATTTCTTGCGATAAAGACCGAGTCATGGCAGATGGTATGGCTGGCACCTTGGCGGCTCCCGGGAACGAAGATGGAGCGGATTCGGAATGGGAAGATCGTATGACCAGATTCAATGATATCACACAGCACTACTAATTATAAAGGTGCGTTTTCCCACTACCTCACCAAAAGTTAACCAAAAATAATATTAACACCATCTTCCCAAAGGGAACCCTGATGGGATGCGAAGCAGCAGCGTTGCGCACGGGTGGCGTCACGGGTTGAACGGCGCTAACGCGGGTGCTTCGTATCCCATCAGGGTTCCCTTTGGGGAGATTGCGTTAATTTTCAACGCGTACGTTAGGCGCGCGTCAGGTTTATTGCGCGTGAACCGACGAGTCGGCAGTGTAGCGAGCGGCGGTCGTGGTAGCGGAGCGACCGGCGGCAGCGGCAGGTGTTGCGGGCGAACGGACGAGGCGGCAGCTGCGGGCGCTGCGGCGAGCTCGCGGCAGGCGAGGGAGAGAGTGACGTCAGCGCGCACTGCGAGGGGAGCGTGACGTCAACGCGCAGCTGCAGCGTGACCTACTTGGCACCGCTCCAACACCTGCGGCGAGGGGAGCGCGTTGCGGCGCGTTCGTACGGACGGAGGGACAGCGTTAACCAGGCTAGTCAAAGAGCTGCTTCGCATCTAAAACAGTCTGTCGAATGGCGGCAGTTACAGACCAGACCCTATCCGAAGCCGGCGATGTCGCACATCATTTACCCAGACCTATGGAAGACAGATGAATTCCACAACTGTGGTTCTAGAGCGACTCTGGAACACATACTATGGGAGTGTCGAGGGACTACAAACTGTGACTGGGATGCATCCTCTACGCGATCGCCTCCGTGCGTGCTGGGAAGCTGTGTTGCTCAGCTGTGCCCTTGAAGATCAACTTTGGGCTGTCTAGCGGGCCGGGGAAGCCGCCAGGGCTCAAGAACCCCTGGCGGCTACTTATGCGGTACCTTTCGCCCGTCCCACCAATCGCAGGACATTTTAACCATATTCTTTGACTGACTGACTGACTGAAAAACTGCTCATAAGAGGAAACGTACAGTAATCCTAATGTTGGATATACACCTTTAGATTTCCTGTCCTAATGTTGGACAGTAAACGTAAGCTAATTCGAATGTTGGACATACATTAGGTGAAGAGTGATTGGTATGGAACGGAAAGGGGCCCCTTACTAATATGCAGCCTCGAGAATTGAACCACAAATTTCGCCATACAGAAAAGTGTAAATGGAGACAACAACCGCCTCTAATTTCTCAATTTCGCGTGACCATTTTTCTGATTGAACAGAAAGGGATCTGGAAGTATACTGCAGTACAGAATTAGTACTTGCTTGTCAGCCGAGCACACTGTAACGTGGGGAAGTTGTTTAATTTTAACACTTCGGAAAAATCATTGTAATGCAGGCGAATACCGTAGTGAACACCTATCTGTGTTTCACAATAAACGATAGGCAGGTCATGGTGGCCATAGCATAGTGGCAAATAACACATCATAGTGACAACAGCCAACATACCCCCGTTGATCATGATATAAAGAACCTGAAAGAAAGAGTTTCAAGTCAGAAAGAAATTCAGATAACAGTTGAGATATAACTTCTCCAAAAACTAGATGATTAAGCATCAGCATCTAGGAAAATGAAAGTACACAAAACGAAGAGCGTCTTTTCTTGTGCCCGTTATTTCTGCTGGTGGTGCGTAGGCGTATTGAAGATTATTTGTGCTGTCCCAGCGCGAGCGCGAACATAGCGGCACAGAGAAGAAAACGAAGACCAGCGACAGTGTTCGCCATGAGAACAATGGCAGTCATCTAAGGCATTTTTCTGTGCAAATACAATCGTTCCTCTTTTTTTCATTGCCTTGTTGAACAGAGTACAGAAAGAATCAAAAGCGCACACGCAAACATTATTACGCACTGATGTGACCATCTCTAAAGCCTTTTCATATCTTTCAAAACATCAAGGATAGTAACCCATTGTGGTGGTTCAGGCTGGGCTCTATATATCTCCCTAATTTGCCCAAAGCTTTCAATGAAGATTTCCCGCGAGGATTTTACATCTGCATGCCGCACCTGCATTCTCGTTTTCCACAAAGCATGAAGACCCAGGACCATCATCATATCGCATGGCTCTCAACGGGCGTGATTTATTCTACAAGGCGTGTAGTTTTCTCAAAGTCATGTACCAACTAGCACAGCAAGGAGGTTTGCTAAGTCGAGGCATAAACTAGGGAAACTGTGTTCACGTAGTGCTACGACACTCTCACGACACTGATGCACTGAAGCCGTGAGGACGCCACATTGTACCACAGATACACCTCATGCGCTCCGCTCCTTCGGCTTATATGACGGCAAATTTTAATAACAGAGAGCAAGTTTTCACAACGCATTGTACTTCTCGTGCGATTTATTAGTAAGATCAGTAGCGCGTTCTAAATAAAGGAGAAAGTGGGGGTACAGTGTCCACACGACCTTCGGAATTATTGATTTCTACTGACTAACATGACAACGCTATTCTGGGACAGAGCCTAGCACCTCATGCTAAATAGCTTTAGTACTACAGTGCAAAATTAGAAAGGTAAAGGAAGCAGAACAACGCGCGTGTCAACATTAAGGAAAATATATATAAATAAATAAACCGCTTCCGCTCATATCAAGACGGTGACCATCCCTTTACCATCCCTTGACCTACAACCTTCCCATACCTTTAACTTTATCATCGATTTAGCGTCCCTTGACCGTTACCTTTCCCATTCTTTCACCATTGCCCTTATGAATTACTACGACTACCTTTCTGCTCCGAGATCAACGGGATGCGCATTTTGCGTGGACTATGTTTTACCCGAATTGCCGTCGGCAGCGAGGCCATTCCCGAGTTTCCTCGGCACCGTTGCACACATGCGGAGTGCTCTTCGTCACAACCAAGGAGGTTTAAAAAAGAAATTTTAAACCTCCTTGGTCACAACGCACGGTGCATGGTCTTCCCAAGCGGTCGACGCCGCTATGAGACGCTGGACCCTACGCTGAGAGACCACTGCGCCCTTTTCTCTACTGCGACAAACAATTGAGACTGATTGGCTCCGCCCAAGGAGGTTTAAAATCAGAAATTCTGGAGTGGAGATTTTGTGCTAAAGGTGAAGTCGGCGGCCGCCATCTTATTCAGGGCATCGATTAACAGCATCCAAATAACACAAAATTAAAAGCGTTTTCCTCACACTTCCAGACACTTCTTGATGTGCCTCTTCGTGCTACGGGCGCTGGTGTGAAACTTGACCATCGCGAAAATTTGTGTGCAATATCGTGGCATTGATACTCGATCAATGGCACTTTATAGATCTAAACCAACGCGCTTTCACATTACAATTAGTCTAGAGTTTACTTTAGTAGATCAAGAACGCTTGAAATAATACTGGTCTCTGGACACTCTGGCAAGCTTTTAGGGCTGAACCATAGGCAAACGCCGGCTTTACCCGTCGCGGTAAGGTTCAGCGGGCGTTGCCACTCCAGCATTCTTATTGCGACAGCAATTATATGGACAGTCTCGGCTGGTTTTTGCCGTCCCCGTCGCCGCCGTCATGAACCGTGTATATATATATATATATATATATATATATATATATATATATATATATATTATATATATTATATATATATATATATATATATATATATATATATATTATATATATATATATAGGGTTGAAAAGAGACACACGTTCAAAATTCTTGCTTTATTAACGTTTCGGCCGGTGGGCCGGCCTTCGTCAGAATATATATATATATATATATATATATATATATATATATATATATATATATATATATATATATATATATATATATATATATATATGGGTCATTCCACGCCAACTGCCCCAGCTGTGGCGCTCGACAAAAATGAACTTCTTCCAAAAATTTCCAAAAAATTACAGGGAAGTTAGCCTTACTTCCACAGCACTTTCAGAAAATATTTTGAGCAGGAAAAATTTTTTAGGCTCGTGAGGGTCATTTGAATTTCGCAAAAAGGCGGAAATCAAGGCGCCAGAAAAAAAATTTCTGAAGATCAACCAATGTGCCAATCGTTTAAAAATATGCATTTTTGCATTCTCATAGCATTTATCTTCACCTATAAAAATGTTTTACAAATTATGTTCATGTTCCTCATTGCTTAAGACCGAGGTGAAAACGGTAAAATTGCAGCGTATTTGGGAATTTTTTTCTGAAAAACAGTTTTGCAAGAAAAACAGAAAATATTTTTGTACAACTCTACAGGACAGGTACAATAGTCTAAAAATCATTTTTGCCTATTTGCTGTGCAGAGGCTCTGAAATAAACGTGTAAACTTGACAAAAACGCCATTTTCCCCTATGTTTAGGCGTCAATCGCACCCTAACGTGTCCATGAAAAGAGCTTCTGGTGCGTTCTACTAGAATGTATTGATCACAGTTGTTCTTGTGCAGGCGATCTGCGTAT
>CM023489.1:27223083-27259904 GCA_013339685.2 Hyalomma asiaticum
TGCAGCCGCCGCGACCGGGATTCGATCCCGCGACCTTCGGATCAGCAGCCGAGTGTCATAACCACTAGGCCACCACAGCTGGCAAAATGTGCAGTGATCAAAAATTTTTAGGACAACCTCGTTGCAGGTGACGAGACTTCGGTCTCTGAATACAGATATGAACCGGAGACCAAAAAGCAATCATCTGAATGGTACACACCCTCGTCCCCTCGCCCGTAGAAAGCCAGGATGAGCAAATCAAAGATGAAGATCATATTAATTGAGTTTTTCGACACCCACGCACTCGTTCATCACGAGCTTCTAGTCCCTGGAACCACTGCGAGCTCAAAGTTTAATGCGGAAATCCTCAAAAGGCTCAACAAAACTCAGGGTTGAACGTATCCAGCTGGTCATCGCAGACAACTGGGAGTTGCACCACAATAAGGCGCCGGCCAACAGCGCCTTCATCGCCCCCGACTACCTGATTAAAGCAGTGGTGGCGACGATCTCCTAGCCGCCGTACAGCTTGGACTCGGCTCCCCCCCCCCCCCCTCTCCATCCCACACAAATTTTTTTTTATGTTTCTCCGCCTCAAAACACCCCTGAAAGCAAGCATTTTGGGACAGTGGAAGGAATCACAGCAGCTTATACCGCAGCTTTTGAAGGGCCTGCCGGAGGATGACTACCGCAACGCTTTCGAAAGCTGGAAGTCTTCGCTGGAGCCGACGTATCGACGCAGAGGACACTATTCGGAATATTTTTAGGAACTTGTAACGATAAATTCAATAAATTATTTTTCATGGCCGGCCACACACACACACACACACACGAGAGATGCAGTTTCTTGTCTAGAATTACTCAGTGCTCTTGGTAATATTGAACTCAACACTGATTTATTTGAAAAATCAGAATCAGAAAAATCGGAGAAATTTGAAAAATCAGAGCCTACCAAAGGCTGAATGAGCACTGTAATAACGTTAGCAACTCCGGAGCCGGATGCATTTCTAGCAATTCAATGTCACGAGCATGGATGCGTGCCGTGTGTCAAAAATACTAGGATTACTGGGAGAAGCAAATCTGCATTTCAACGCGACTCATCAATGAGAGTGCGAACATAAAAGAGCTGGGGGACTCTTGTGTTAGTAAGTCGTCTCTCTTACTGTCCAGTAAAGGAGGGCATTTTCTGAGCATGCGTGAAACACGAATTTTACTTGCTGTATTCTCTGGCTATGTTTTTTTCTAAGCACGTGTCTATTTATTTGCTCTGTGCGCAGCCACGCGCTTTACAGAAGAGCGGCTATAAAAGTTGAGCAGCTATTGAGAATAAAAATTTGGCCGCGTATCTGCGTGCTTCGCTGCCAATGTCGTCGAAAGAAGATAGTCTTCTGCCGGTCGTACTACACTGCGTGAGATATGTACGCCATCTGGCAGCGCCGTCGGGAAACATGAGCTTGTGCAGAATCCCTGGGCAACTGCCAGGTGGCAGCACCAAATCGTCGGCAGAGGCCGTTTTTGGCCATATCGTCGCATTTTTGGCACAGCCTAAGAAACACTAGGGTCTTTAGAATTACGTATCTATGTATTTTCTAGTAAATAAACACACTAACTAATAAAAACGTATTGATGTTCCGCCTCAGATATGCATAATATTTGCTTTTTGGTCGACAGTGTTCACAAGTATGAACACAACTATCAGTTCACGATGGCTGTGCGTGAGGCAAGTGCTGAATCGTGAGGGTGGCTAAATCTTGTGACAGACAGACAAGCAGAAAGCAGACCATGATTGCGCTCAAGTATCCCAAGAAAGACTATCAACTTCAAATTACGTTGTTGGAAGTTAGCGCTGTGTGTCCGTCCTTCTTCTACAACCATGTGCCAATTTGCGCTACATTTTTCCACGTCTTACATTGCTCAAAGGGCATGTGCGGCTGCAAGGGATTAAGTAGGCACGTATTTATTGCATACGCGTTCTATGTGCCGTATTTTCAAACACTTGTGTTGTACTCACCTCAAGCAGGCAATTATTCTAATTCACCGAACTATTTAATCTCACCTTACCTTGTACTCATCACAAACTAATAACTAAGACTCCTCAGTGACGGTTACTTGTTTATTCTATGGCCGGGCGCTCGAATTTAAGCACGATGACAATGGTGTAATGTTTCCATAACCCTGATTGTGGCCTGGATGTTTTCAAGCAAACATGGGACAAAAATGTACATTGCGTTCAGAGGTTAATTATCATCCACTCGTTTTGTAACGGGGCACCTTCGCAAAAGAAATTTGTTTGCGAAAATTCTTCCAGCCCTTGAGAAAATATAACCTCCAAAAACATTGCTTAGGTGCCCTCAATATTAATTCAGAGTACCACTGACGCACCGAGAACGCTGATGTTTTCTTCGTCAGTTCTAATAGCGGCGTTCCAACGGGTGGGCGCCACACACAATTGTTTCTTTGTTTTTTTATGGGGAAGGTTGCCCTTCGGCATAACATAAGTACAGTACGGTCCACTGTTAGAGGGAACACACGCGCGCGTGTCCGCGCTCCGCGGAGTGCCAGCGCAACCGGCGCGGCCGCGCATCGAAGCCAAGCGGCGCAGGAATGCAGGGTAGGTGATTCGTGTCGTCTGCTACAGCACGGGAGCGCGAAGGAAGAGCGGTGCCATAGGAGGCCATGGACACCAATATTGTTTTGTGCACTTGCGCTGTACCATACAAGAAGCCCCTCCCCTGGATTCCCGCGCGCCTGCGCCGCTTGGCTTCGATGCGCGGCCGCGCCGGTTGCGCTGGCACTCCGCGGAGCGCGGACACGCGCACGCGTGTACCCTCTAACAATGGACCGTACCTAAAATTGCGATAGGCATGTCGCACCTAAACAGGAAAGCTATTTTCATCCATATAATCTAATAGAGATCGGTGGAACATTCCATGCATTCACTCTTGTCAACCGGAAAGGCGACACGGGCGATGGCTGGCAGCGTTTTGGATCATTTATCAGTGCCACCCACCTTGTAGCTTTGCGGCGCAGAGAGTGGCACGAGGCGCACATGCCACCGGTGTATGGAAATAATATAATATCATATAATGTTATCATCACTACTTTTTTGAGCCGCTTCTCTCTTCGCCAGTACATGGAAGCGTGCCACTGCGAGCGTTCGTAGGCAATATCGTTTAGAGAAATAAACCTTCAGTTTACTACGCCTGCAGAACCCGACATGTGTGAAAGTCATGGTTATCTCACCAGTAAGAAAGCAACAAACGATTAAAAACAGTATTAATTTTGCGCAGGTCCCTTAGCGAACAGCCCATTCGCATCTAGGCAAGTGGAAGAAGTGATTGCTGCATAGAACGCTTGTTCCAGTCTCTGCAATTTTTCCAGTTTTCCTTTGGTGTTTGCTGAATACGCCGTTTCCGCGCCTGCGGAAATGGACGTGGACTCACCTGGGCCTCCGCCCACTCCCTCGACGTCGTCTGCACCTGGTGCGAGAAAGCGTTCCGGTGAGCCGAACGACGCCGACAGCGAGGACACGATCATATATTCTTCCGCGAGTGAGGAGAGCTCGTATGACAGCGACTTTGTGCCCGTCACAAGGCGTAAAGCAAAACGACGACTACTCATGGCATCTTCATCAAGTAAGACGCTCGAGCCCCCGGTTCACACAATTTTGTTTGTGCCACTGACTTCTTCTGATTGCCTGAACCGGCTGAATCGTCAGGCTACATCTGTGTCTCTTGAGGCACTCGCCCCGGGTCAAATCTCTGATGTGAGGATTAACAGTCGCAAGAATGTCCTCGCTATAGACGTCAGACAGCGCAGTGCTCTGGATGTACTGAGCAACGTCAAGTTGTTGGGGAACATCAACGTACGTTCCTATATATTAGACGGCAAGAACTCCACGGCAGGTGTTATTTACGATGTCGACACTTCCATCAGTGAAAGCGACTTTCCAATTCTGATCAAGCCGGTTACGGAAGAACTCGTCATATTGCAAGCCCGTCGTCTTGGCAATTCCGCTGTGTGAAGCTCATCTTTAAAGGGGAGAACTTGCCATCGCAAGTCAAAGTCGGTCATTTTCGGCACGCAGTGCGACCCTTTGTGCCAAGACCGCTTCAGTGCCGGAATTGCTTTAAGATGGGTCACGTTAGTGCCGTGTGTACGAACTCCGTCGTGTGCTCGCGGTGCTCAGAGCCGCACAGTACGGACGCTTGCCAAGCAGAGCACCGTAAATGCGGCAACTGTGATGGCCCACACGATGCGTCTTCAAAGGACTGCCCATATATGAAGAAGGAGATGCAAGTTTTGAGGCAAATGGTCAGAGATGGTTCGACCCACAGGGAGGCCGCTGCCAAGGTACGACGTCGGCATTCTCGTCGCCGGAGGCGTTCTAAATCTACGGCCAAGCCTACGGAAGCGCCTCTTCCACAATCTAGCAACCCACCACTGCAAGCTTCTGGGAGTGCCAGCAACACGCGTCCTAAGAACGACAGAGGTATCACTGCCCCGGCTGACGCGTGGCCGGCACTACCGACGAAAAATGCACCAGCAGAACCGCTGCACCGACCACCGAAAGTTACTTCGGAACGGCACAGTGGCGATAGTCGTGACAAGGAAGTCGTAGCCATGGTAAAGGCTCTCATGAATACCCTTCGAGTGCTTCTAACTAGCATCCACACGCCGGCTGCTCGTAGTGCACTCCAAATATTGGACGCGTTGAACCCGGTGCTGTCAAGCCTGGAGAACCACCATGGCTCCTCCTCCGCAGCCCTTCCGTAAAGCAGTCAAAGAAGCTTCGATTTTCCAGTGGAATGCCCGAGGTCTCAGACCCCGCATTTCAGATATTCGACCATTCGTATTTAGGCATCAGTTTCCGATTATTGTTATTTGCGAACCACGTCTTCACAGTGCAATACGGTTATCTGGTTATGAAGCTTTCAAGTCTGTTACTTTAAACGACTGCAGCAAAGTCATCATTTATGTCAGGTGCGATCTTACCTACATAGAACACGCTGTACCACCGGACGATAAAAACCAGTACGTGTGCTTGACAGTGAAGAGAAAGGACCTGACTTTCACGCTTGTAGGCGTATATATTTCACCCTCCAGCCGTTTAGACACTGTGAGACTTGGTGCACTTTTATCATCGACACCTGGGCCGTGGATTATAACTGGTGACTTCAACGCTCATCACCCATTATGGGGAAGCCAGAAGACGGATCGTCGAGGAAGGCGACTCTTTTCATTTGTATCGGCCAATGAACTGCACTGTGTAAACGACGGTAGTCCTACGTTTCTTCGGGGACTGACGTATACCAGCTGCCTCGACCTGACGTTTGTGTCACAAAGCCTACTTGACAAGGTGCAGTGGTTTGCGGATATCGAAACCCATGGCAGTGACCACATTCCTACTTACATAACAGTCAACGGCCTGGGCACGACGCACAACACCGTTTCTCGACGCATCGACTGGACACAGTACAGGTTGCTCACAGAGCAGGGTTGCGAAAACAATGCAGAGGCTACCCTTGACAATTTGGAAGACCTAATCAGAAACGCAGCTCGAGACGCTGCCTACGATTTTTCACCGACGAAAAAATTTTGCGAACATGACGTGGAACTGGAGCGACTCCGAACAATCCGTCGTCGAGCTGAACGGCGGTATCGGCGCACTAAGTCGATTTACGATTTAAGAGAGGCAAGACGCGTACAGAAGAAGATTAAGCGTCGTATAAACGCTCTACAGTCTCTCCGCTGGAAAACGTTTTGTGAGTCGCTTGACCCACACAAGCCTACATCTCAGATATGGCGAGTTGTCCGCGGCCTGCGAACATCACCACAACAGCGTCACTCGTTCAAGTGCCTTGCTCTCCACCAAGGGCGTCGTGAAATCGAGGTAGCTGAAGATTTCTGTACTAGGATTGCCAATCAAGGGCCCACTTTCACCTCAAGTAGCCAAAGAAGCACGCCAGTCCCAAGAGACTCCAGGATGGACAATCTGTTCTCCTTGCAGGAGCTTGAGGCAGCATTGGCTGCATGCAAGCGTTCTTCATCACCTGGACCTGACGGTATAAGCTACATGAAGATCAGCAACCTCGGTCAAGCAGGTCGGCGTGCCCTTCTGGCCATATACAACGACTCGTGGCGCCATGGTTTGATTCCTTCTTCGTGGAAGTCCAGTCGCCTTGTCCCTCTGCTCAAAGCAGGTAAATCTCCTCTCGAGTTGGCCTCCTATCGCCCCATTGCACTGGCTAGCTGCCTCGGAAAGGTGATGGAGAGGATGGTGCTGACTCGCCTCGAGTGGTATCTGGAGCACTACGACATATACCCTGATGCTATGGCTGGTTTTCGCCGCGGACGGTCTTCTATTGATAACGTCGTGGACCTTGTCTCATCTGTCCAACAGGAAAAAAGCCTAAAAAGACTATCCGCGGCAATATTTTTGGACGTGAAAGGCGCATACGACAATGTATTGCATGGATCCATCCTGGATGCGCTGGGGAATGTTGGACTAGGCGGCCGTGTCTACAAATGGATCTGCAGCTACTTGAAAGACAGAACTTTCTTTGTACAAACAGAGGATGGTGCCACAACGCACCATTGCACCTTTCGTGGCGTGCCACAAGGCGGGGTCCTGAGCCCCACACTTTTCAACCTTGCACTCCTTGGCCTCGTCGATGCACTTCCACAGTCTGTCCGTCTTTCTATATATGCTGACGACATTTGCATCTGGGCGTCAGGTGTGACACGTGTGCATGTACGGGCCCGGCTTCAGAGAGCGGCCACACTAACCTCGAAGTACCTTCATGAAAGGGGACTCGAACTGTCATCTGAGAAGTGCTCGTTAGTTGCCTTTACACGCAAGGACATGGAACGCTACGTAATTAGAATTAACGGACAGGCCATCACGTATGAGAAGGCACACCGATTCCTCGGAGTAATAATAGACCGCGACCTGTCTTGGAGCCCTCACACTTCCTATATGAAAAGGAAGTTGACGAATATCACCCACGTGCTCAGGTTCCTTGCGGGAAAATCGTGGGGTGTATCTGTACGAGCGATGCTCCAGCTTTACACTGCGTTATTCCTTGGATTCATGCACTACAGCCTACCAGTGCTGGGCGGAACACGTAAAACTAATGTGCGTGTTCTCCAGTCGCTTCAAGCTCAAGCACTGAGAATATGCCTTGGACTGCCGAAGTGTGCATCCACAGCAGCGACAGTCGTCGTCGCACGTGATCATCCAATCACAACATATCTTCGTGTGGATGCTCTACGAGTACACCTAAGACATCTCGCCCGAATTCCGTCGCACCACCTAGCCTCTCTTCCCGTTTCTAGGCCACACTCCGAATTCAGCGCCATTATTGCTGCTCATCGTGCAGTCCTACCATCGGGTTTCACGCCTCCAGCAAGGCCATCATTACCATTGTGGTGCCTTCATCCCCTCGAAGCGCTCCTGACCATGCCCGGAATTAAAAAGAAAAACCACATGTCAACTTTAGCCTTACAACAAGCCACCCTAATGTTCCTGCATGAGCAACACAGCGGACGCCTTCACGTTTACACGGATGGGTCAGTTTCCTCTGTGAGCGCGTCAGGAGCAGTGATCATTCCAGCCAAGTCTGTCACCATACAATTCAAGACGTCCCACTTCACAACTTCGACAGCTGCAGAACTCGCCGCAATTCATGCAGCGGTAGAAGTCATAATTGCAGAACCTTCCCATGCATGGTCCATATTCACAGACTCCAAGGCAGCTCTTCAATGTCTGATATCGCCATTTCGTCATGGACCCCACGAGCAACTGGTTGCTGACATAAGAATTCTTCACCACCATGCCGTCGAGCAAGGACACAACATCACGTACCAGTGGATACCGGGGCACTGTGGGATCAACGGCAATGACCTTGCTGATAAATCCGCCCGATCTGCCCACGATGATAACCACTGTAGAGCAATACCATTCTCCAGGACCGACGCATCTGCAAGGCTTCAATCCCTAGCACGTGAACTTACGCGCGCACAGTGGGATTCGTCAGATTTCACCAATGCTCGTGTACGTAGTTTGCACCCAGACCTTAAGTTCCGCCTTCCCTCAGGAATACCTCGAGCTGAAGAGACACTTCTTTGTCGCCTGTGGCTTGGCGTTGCCTTCACAAACGCCTACTCATTTCGTATTGGAATGGCAAACGACCCTATGTGCGAGAACTGCGGCTGCGACGAAACGATCTCTCATCTTCTGTGTGAGTGTCCCCGTTTCAGTGGCCCCAGGAGAGAACTTACCACTGCTCTAGACAGACTTGACAGGCGCCCTTTGTCCGAGCAACGAGTCTTGGGACACTGGCCATGTCCATCGTCAGCACGGAAAGCGCTCAACGCGTTGTTGCGATTTTTACGGACGAGTGGTCTAAGGGACAGACTTTAAGCAGTGTCGCGTTTGTGTGCGTGTGTATTTTTTTCTCTCTTTTTCTTTTTTCTTGTCGTGTCTCCTTTCTGCTATCTTTCAGTCCCCTTACCCTTCTTCCCCTGCACAGGGTAGCCAGCCGGTCTCAGCACTGGCTAACATCCCTGTCTTTCCTCCTTTCTCTTCCTCCTCCTCCTCCTCAACATAAAACACAAATGTCTTTCCTCCTATTCTCTTAGTGTGTCATGTCACGTTAAAGAACCCCAGGTGGGCGAAATTTCAGGAGCCCTCCACTACATCGTCCCTCATAATCATAGAGTGGTTCTGGGACGTGAGACCCCAGAAATCATCATTGGAAACGATGAGGAACAGGGACCGTCCCTAGAACCATTCTCGCCAGCCTCCCGGCAGTATAGGTTTCCCATCTACTTTTTCTTGGTGCCGCATTCTAATTTGGATTGAACTGTTTTTTTAAGTATTTGCTCACAAACGAAGTTTAGTTATAAGTATAGCTCACCTTCTTTCCCCTTGAACTGTGGCATGCACCACGGCTCTGTATCGGACCCTTCCTCATTTACCTTCATTATTCACCCGATTTTGTAAGTTCCTCAATTCTTCCTTTTTATAGACAAAGGCGTCGCTTACATTGAAATTGTAAATGACCGAGGCGTTATTTATTTGCACACCGATGTCTCTGATATTGCATGTCGGTGCAGACTCTGCACCAGGATCTGAGCACTAACAAATGCAGCGTTTTACGTTCGTCACGTACCACAGGGCCTCCTCTTAGCTAAACCATAAATAACGCTTATCAAGATTTTGTTACTTCCTATAAGTATGTGGGCGTTCACGTAGCATCTGACTTAGGCAAGAAGTATCGTGTCAACCACGCCATTAACCGTGAGCACGGATGCCCGCGCCGCAACTTTAGCCACGTCCTAGACACTCTTGAATTAACAACGTAGTGAGCACTAGTGCGCCCTTATCTTGAATACGGATGCGTCACTTGGAACCTTTCCGAATCGCACTTGACGTATATACTCACTTGAGAATTGACTCAAAATAACGCGGAGGTTTGGCGGGTTTTACGTTGCGTAACCACTACCGCGCTAGCACCGTGAAGTCGGTGAAATGCACCCTTTCTTTTGCACCCTTCTTACCACACACGGGCAACGACTGGCACCACCTTCCCTCCGACATTGTTTCCATGCCAGACCACTAATTTTTACATGGTCGGGGAGCTATGTCACTCCCTCCCCCCATCCATCCGCCGCGCGGCATCCACACCCGCACTGCGCATGCGCATCCTCCTCCCCCTCCTCTCCTTGTCTCATCTCCTCTCCTCTCCGAACGGCGCGCGTTAGCAATGGAAACGCTCCTTCTTTGATGAACGCTTTACCAGCTCGCAAGGAATGAGAACGCGTCCTCGCCCGCGAGAGACAACGCTGACGCAGGCAGAGCCTGCTAGCGAGTTTCTTGACGAAAAAAAAACGACTTCTCGCGCTGCACAGCCGTTCATCGGCCACCTCATATATATGGCACTGCATCTTGACCTGCAATATAGTGCCGTTGGGGTGGTCTCTTGTGCGTAGTTCAACCACAAGGATTCGCAGCGTACGTGTTAACTAAAAGTAATCCGGAACTCGGCACGATCTACGACGTGGGAGCGCAGGAACCTCATAAACACCAGCAGCATAAATGACATCGCGTGTGTACATATACACACGCGTTGTCACTCATTTACGTGCATGAGTGGGCAATGTCACAGGCGATTTACGGTAACACCAAACGATCCCCAGTGCTTCGCCCACTCGCCATGGTTCAATTCGTGGAGATGCGTGAATTTTTGCTCACGTATTTCGACCTCGTGACCTTGACGTTCGAATGCCAAAGCCAACCGCCAAGCTATCGTGGCGTGTAAAGCGTATGCATAAATGGCATAAATGTCTCTAGTGGTCGCATAGCCATACAAAGGCGACACTACTGTCAGCGGCAGGTCGATCAATCATTGGTTTCATTAGTATTGTCTTCCTAGGAGTGTACCACTCACAGCCAATTGCAGAGTACACAAATTGCCTACTTTGCCACAAAAGCGCGATTTCATTAAAAATTAAAGTTGATCAGTAAGTACGTAAAGTAAATGAATAACATACCTTCACAATATCGGGCTTTTTCCTACCAGTATTGTCACCCCAATGTTCATCATGGGTGACTTTAGCACAGCTGATCTCCAATTCGTATGCTTTTTTCGGTAGCCTCTCGTGCAGTACTGGAATCAGTTCGTTTACCTTTGCTGGGAAGGGGCTTTTTATGCCACCGTTAATGAACCACGTAAAATATCCAACACATTCATCGTCATCATCATCATAATTTGCATTTGACTGAGGACAGTCGTAACTCCTCGAGATTACTTCCGCTTTCACAGGGGATCTGCGTGCATTGGTGATGCAACGACATTTAGTACATTCCATGGTATAAAAGCAGCTAAGTACACAAACAGATTAATAAAATAACGGGCACATAAATGCGCATGAACGCTTGGTTTTCAGCCGAAATATCATGATATTAAATAGCACACGGAAAAATAAACAAAAAGTGTTCAGTGGAACGTGGACGACATCTGTACCTTGCAATGCACATTGAAGTTCTGCATCATCGAAACTTGCAATGCATTTGCCTTCTTTATATTCAGATACAGAGGCTATCTATCTAAAAAGAAAGAAATAGGTCTATATATGTCCTTGGACCTATAATCCTTTATTCATTTTTTTTTTCATCAACCACGCTAACCTTAAATTTCTCTCCGTTGGATAAGAGAAACACTCGACTTTAATCAACCCAGAGAACAAGCTGGTTTTAGGAAAGGTTACTCGACAATGGACCACAGCCACGCTATCAACCTAGTAATTGAGAAGTACGCGGAATATAACAAACCTCTTTATATGGCGTTTATCGACTACGAGAAAGCATTTGACTCGATAGAAATACAAGCAGTTCTAGAAGCTCTACGTAGACAAGAGGTACCTGACATATACGTGAAAACCATCAACAACATATACAAAGATTGCACAGCCACACTACTCCTCCTACATGAGAAAAGCAGAGAAATCCCGATCGGGAGAGGCGTGAGACAGGGAGATACGATATCCCCGATGCTATTCACTGCATGTTTAGAGGAAATCTTTAAACGTCTAGACTGGGAAGACAAGGGAATTCGAATAGACGGAGAATATCTCAGCAATTTAAGATTCGCAGACGACATTGTGCTATTTAGCAATGATGGAGACGAACTACAAAACATGCTTGATGACCTAAACAGGGAAAGTATTAAAATTGGATTAAGAATGAATAGGCAAAAGACCAAAGTTATGCTCAATAGCCTAGCTAAGGAACAGAAATTTAAAATCGACAATGAACCCTTACAATGTGTAAACGAATACGTATACCTGGGACAGTTAATAACAGGAACTCCTAACCATGAAAAAGAAATTCTCCGTAGAATAAGGATAGGCTGGAGCGCATTCGAAAGGCATTATGAAATCATGACTGGAAACTTACCGCTCTCACTAAAACGAAAAGTATTCAATCACTGCATTCTCCCAGTACTAACGTACGGCGCAGAAACGTGGAGGATAACGAAAAAACTAGAGATAAAACTAAGGAGCACGCAACGTGCAATGGAAAGAAAAATGTTGGGGGTAACGCTAAGAGATAAAAAACGAGCGGAATGGATCAGAGAACAGACAGGAATAGCCGATATTATTATATCAATTAAAAGAAAGAAGTGGACCTGGGCAGGACATGTCATGAGGAGGAAAGATAACAGATGGACAGTAAGAGCAACGGAATGGATACCAAGAGAGGGAAAACGTAACAGAGGCAGGCAAAAGATTAGATGGAACGATGAAATTAAAAAGTTTGCAGGCATAAAGTGGAACCAACTCGCTCAGGATAGGGTGGATTGGAAATCGTTGGGAGAGGCCTTCGTCCTGCAGTGGACCTAAACAGGCTGATGATGATGATTATGATGATGATGTATATAATGTAAAACTATGAGTGTCTTTTTTTTTTTTGCAACATTTAAATTTTGTCTAATGAGGCATCATGCATGCTGTATTCCATACTGCACCATACGCAACGCAGTATCAAGTGTGCTAATCAAGCGCCCAAGATCCAACGTACTTCCTTCACTTTTCGCGCTCCCTTAGCTGTTTTTAGAGCTTAGCTTTGTTCGGGAAGTTGCTTATTTCGTTATTGCGATTGTAACGATACCCGAAGCATTGTCTAACGGCGAACGTATTGTTGCTAACAGTTCATGCGCTACCCAACTGCGCAAACTCAGACATGCCTTCGTAATACAATTAAAAGAACGTGCAGTTGGTCCGCTAAAGCCCCATGTTTAGGATACATTAATTTGTCTGACCTGAAGACTTGCACTGCAACGCTGCCTCGTGGTATCGTTTACATCGGTAAATACTGCTGTTCAATGACGACGCCAATGAACAAACCCTGACAGAACGAACGACAAATATAACGTAATGAAAATCAATGAACAGATCGCTAAAAACGATTGAGAACAGGCAATGTCGCAGGAGCCAACGTTTTGACAAGTGGACTTGTCATCGTCAGGACAGCGACTAATTTCTGCAGCCAGTCAGTGTCCTGGCGAAGAGAAGTCCACTTGTCGAAATTTTAGCTCCTGCGACATTCCCTATTCTCAATCGTTTTTAGCAATCTGTTCATCGATTCAAGCCTCCATCTTCCCCTGAGCTTCTCTTCTAGTTTGGATGTTAATGAAAATTAGGAAGACAAGCCGCTCGATGTCATATAGAATGTTGCCCATGCTGGAGAAACTCATTTACTACCAATTCTTCGCACGTTTCCCGAGTCCCAGTGCCTGCGCCCACGGCAAGGTTCGCTACCAATTTCTGTCGGGCACGTTGTTCACCTCCTGAATCGCAAGCGCATTTTCCTGCAATGGCAAGTAGCCGAAGGACGCACCGACACACACTCTTCTATGAGCTCAGCTGGAGTTCTGAATTGCGTAAATGACAGGGCATTAGGGCGCACACACACACACACACACACACACACACACACACACATATATATATATATATATATATATATATATATATATATATATATATATATATATATATATATATAAGAAAAATTCTTCCTGGCTATCAGGATAAATATACTGTAAGAAGGTATCCTATGTTTGTCGACGATGCGCCTCTTAGAGAACGACAGTTTATTAAGTCAACGTTTCGGTCGGAGCTGTCGTTCTCTAAGAGGCGCATCGTCAATTCTGTTATAAACTAGCGTCAACCCAAGCTATTTTTGCATATACAGTCCTATATATATATATATATATATATATATATATATATATATATATATATATATATATATATATATATATATATATAGAAACAACTTAATGAGCGAACAGACAATGAAGCCTAGGAAAGCATAGGGGAAGTTACTTGTGGTATTGTAATTGTGGAGAAAGTAGAAAGGAATTAAAGTGGACGAAAAGACAAACCTGCCTTCGGTGGGAACCGAACCCACGACCTTCGGATGTCGCGTCCGATGCTACACCAACTGAGCTACGAAGGCGGTCGTCCCCCCGTCCACTTTATTGTGTATTTATGCACGGATTACCCTGGGAGTGTTAGGCAGCGCCACTCGTGGCCAAGGCGGCGTGTGTAGAACACACTTTCTTGCCAGGAGGCGTCACGTAGAACGTGAACTTAGATGAGATGGCTGCTGCCCAATAAGCACTCGCATGCTACCTAAGACACCAAGTCTGCCGTAACGAGGCCCAAGCTATGAAATAACGAAAGGGAAGGGGTCAAGGGCTCGTTCTTTATTTGTTAGAAACAACTCAATGAGAAACAACTTAATGAGTGGGTACGGGTCCCACCGAAGGCAGGTTTGTCTTTTCGTCCACTTTAATTCCTTTCTACTTACTCCACAATTACAGTACCACAAGTAACTTCCCCTATGCTTTCCTAGGCTTCATTGTCTGTTTGCTCATTAAGTTGTTTCTAACAAATAAGGAACGAGCCCTTGACCTCTTCCCTTTCGTTACCTCGCTGTCCCTGTTACCAGGACTGAGCACGTTATGGTGAGCTACAGGCCACATTAAAACTACATTCCTTTTAATTGTGAAATGCCTTCGGAACAAACTATACTAGTCTGTTTGCTCAAACGCTCGTCAACGCCAATTATATCTGTGTAGCACTGCAAAATATTCCAGACGATTACCTGAGAAGGTAACTGGACCAAAAAACGTAAAGCGGTATTTAGTGAGTAGTAATAGCATTTAGTGAAAAGTAGTATGACAGGAACAACGCACGCCAAATGCACGACAGATACTTCACAAGGTTGCCTCGTATTACCAAGGCATGTCGTGCCCCAGTTAAAATCGTTTAGAAGAATGAACGTTAGCTTACTTTTCCGAAGAGTGGCTGCTATTGCCATCTACGAAATTCCATGTGCTTACACGACCACCTTGTGACTGATTAATTTTCTTGATGTGTTCTTCGGCAACAGTCGTCAGGTCTAAACAGTGGTCGCTGTCAGGGCTGTATTGAGCTAGAGTGAGACAGAAAGCGGAGCAGTGCATGTTAGCCTGCGTGCCACATTGCCCGAGCCTCTATTATGACGGGGCAACGCAACTCAATTCGGCACAGGTTCCTGCCTAGCCTTTCAATCTGGCTACCACTCCTAGCTGTGGCAGACTGCTGAGCTACCATAAATGATATCGCTCCACGCATTATTAACAAAATGCGCAGATCCTGCGCGTCATGAGAATCAACGTTATTCCTGCTTTAAGTTTTTAGGGGTCCGGGTTGTCGTCCTTCGTGCGGCGCTCTACGTAAGCCAAACACAACTCCACGTAAGGCATACGCCAATGAAAATTAACTAAATGGATACAGATGAACACTGGCCAAAATAGTCCAGAATAGCATAGCGATATAAAAAGTACGGATCAAGGGTAATTATTCTCACAACGAGATCAAATCAAGCGAGGATAATTAAAATACCGTGAGGCCTCAACCATCTCGCACCGGCCTTCTGCCGCACCTTTGAACAGGTGGCAGCACCCACAGCTACACCCAAACATGTTTCCTCCATGCACCCAAACCATTTTTGCCCTGAGCTGGCTAGATTGCGTCAGTGGTGTCAGACAGTTAAGAGCCTTACATACAGAGAGGCTGCTGAGAGACGCGGGTGCGTGACTGTGTGTTGTGTGCGCGAGTGTCGCCCCGTCGCGTCTAAATGTTTCCTCCACTCAGTGTAACCACTCGTAGTGATTATACGTGTGATTACTACGATACTGTAGCCCAAGTGCCTTCAGCCGTCCGCCATCGAGCCTCACCAATACACTGACGATAAACTGAACGGAAACACGAGCAAATCACTGCTCCACACTTTGTACAGCTTTCGTACGCCAGTATTAGCGTTTATTTTTCCCATGCCCTGTTGCAGACCCGTAGCCAGGGGGGTGGCCCTTGGGGCCCGGGCCCCTCCCGGAATTTTCGTTGGAGGCTAGTCTTAATAACATAGCGTAGTGAAAATAATAAAGCTTAATCCTGTTAATAACGCTGCATTCAAACGGTCACTTAATGCACATATTATGATTTTTACTGAAAATATATAATGAAAACAGTTTTTCTCAAAAAGTCATGATCTTAAGCAAGTAGGGCCCCTCCCGTAAAGAATTCTTGGCTACGGGCCTGCCCTGTTGTAATCTTATTTGGCTGCAACTAGTGTTTCCGCGTAGAGGCGAATAGTGGAAGTGGCGTCACTGAAAAAGGAAACTGCTTTTAAGCCAGTTTTGACATTTATTTATTTTCCAATGCACGTTTTCTATCATGCAGGAAAAAAAATTCACAACATATCCACGGACTGAATGATGACGAGTGGGCGAAGCTCCGGAGTTCATCGTAGATCGTGCCAAGTTCCGGATTAATTTAGTTAACGCGCACGCTACGAATCCTTATGGTTCAACTACGCACAAAAATCTCCCACCGGCAATTCATTGCAAGTCAAGATCCAGTGCCTATATATGTATATATACATGGGTGGCCAGTGAACGGTTCTCCAGCGCGAGCAGTCGGTATTTTAGGGGCGAACCTCCTCTTAGTCTAACCTTGTCCTGCGTCAGGCGAAAGGCGTCAGGCGTAACCGGCGTGCCGGGAGGCACGAACTCGCCCTCGGCGCGTGCTTCCCGGCGCGTGCCTCTCTCTCTCTCACTCTTCCATCTGCTGTCTTGTGAGAGAGAGAGAGAGAGAGCGAAAGGCGCGCGTTGACTATGGAAACGCTCTTTCTTAGATGAACGCTCTACCAGCTCGCAAAGAAGGAGAACGCGCCCTCACCCGCGAGAGACAACGTTGGCGCAGGCAGCGTCTCCTAGCGAGTTTCTTGATTGAGAAATACCGACTGCTCGCGTTGGAGAACCGTTCACCGTTCGCCTATATATATATATATATATATATATATATATATATATATATATATATATATATATAGGCACTGGATCTAGACTTGCAATGAAGTGCCGGTGGGAGATTTCACTTGTGCATAGTTGAACCATAAGGATTCGTAGCGTGCGCGTTAACCAAATTAATCCGGAACGTAATGCTCCGTCCTAACTATTTCTTCCTCCGTGGTTTAAATATTGGCTCCAACTAAACTCACCACGTGGAGGCACATGGTGGAAGTGACGTCACTAAAAGGGCAAGCTGCTGCTATAGCATCGGAGAGATCTCTAAGGAAGGCGCTGCTTGCACTCACGAAGGCAAGTATGTACGTTTGTCGAAACGCTAGCTCCAGCAAAAATTGCTGCTCGACGAATTCTATACAAGCCTCTACGATCCCGTGAACAGCTGGTGTTTAGATCTCAAGTGTCTTATGCCGGGCTCCACGTGGAAGTTTTCGTGTGGGCACATGGCACTGAATATGTGACTATATCAGCATGCCATTTTTATCGGTAACGCGATAGTTCTGCACTTTTTGGTTCATTCAGCTAAAGCGCCACTTTTCTCAAGCTACAATTTAAGAACAAATTACGGAGTGAGCACCAAGCATGTCCTTTGTGCTTTCGTCTTTTCTTGCTTACATGTCTATGTCAATCGAGAGAATGGAATCCTGTGGGGATAAGGAGTCAGCAAAAATCACCTTAAACCTTTTGTTCCCTTCAACGTAAATATTTTTTATATTGTACTCTATTTGAACAACAACTCCTTCCAATATTACCGTCTGGTTTGGAGTCGCTGCAGCTATCTTTGTCATAGCAAACTTATCGCTTATTTCAAACATAACTCGAACCTTTGTGGTAGCCTAGCGGCTTTGATGTTGGCTCGCTAAGCTTGAGGTGTCAGGATTCAATCACGACCACGCAGCTGCATTTTCGAGAGGGTTGTGTAAAAAAAAATTACCGCAGCTTGCACAAAGGCAGCAAGTCCAACGAAGCAGTGAAGCTGATGAGCACTTTGCTGGTTCGGGTCTTCATCATCACCTTCTTCTTCTTGACGTCACAGCTGCGAGGCACGGCAATGCAAGGTGTCGCAGCAGCTGTAGCATCGCTGGTTGCTATAGCTAGGCGCAGCTGGCTTTTCGTGATGCGGACGCACAAATTACAGCTGGCTTAACGTCCTCGCTGCTTTAAAAAGCAGCCGTATTTTTAGGTTTAGGTGCACATTATTAAATAACTACGTATTGTCACAATTCCTACGGAGCCCCCATCCACGGTGCGTGCCTCAAATCGTATCGTGGTTTTTCTCACATAAAACCCCATCAATTATTATTATCAAACATAACGCTTTACTTGTGACGCCCGACAGCTTAAACTACATACCTGCGGTAATCGTCGAAACAATCACCTGAAACAGAAGCAAACACGTGAGATTCCGGAACATGCAGAGAATGTATACTTCATGTTTTCTTTATTCCTCCACACTGCACTTCGCAGTGTGGAAGCTATATGCCGCCAAGGAAGTAACGAGCGAAAAATAGTAAGACAGAGTCGCGGCCAAATAGTGAATAAAACGACGCGAAGAGTTGCACTCAAATGTACCATATACGAAAGTGAATCGTCCTGATTGATTGATTTGTGAGGTTTAGCTTCCCAAAACCAGCTCTGATTATGAGAGACGCCGTAGTAGAGGGCTCCGGAAATTTCTACCACCTGGGCTTCTTTCACGTGCACTGACATCGCACAGCACACGGGCCTCAACATTTCGCCTCCATCGAAATGCAGCCGCCACGGCCGGGATTCGATCCCGCGACCTTCGGATCAGCAGCCGAGTGCCATAACCACTAGACCACCGTGGCGGGGCGTGCGTCGTCATGGTCACGGACCCAGTTAGTGTTGCGGCTAAAGTACTTTGTCTATCGGTTCGTCTGTGGATGCTCAACAGTGTTAAGTATGTGGTCAATGGAGCAGACTTGTAGTGCATCATCTATATATTGCACATGACAGGCGATATATCCCGCAATCTGCTAGCAGCTGCCGAGGGGTGCCACGATGGCAAGTGTGGTCATGCAAGAAAAAGTTGGTGACGTCAAAGAAAGAACTAGAAGACCAATACGGTACCATGGAATAGGAAAATTATTCCGCGTTGGTAGTCCCTTATTGGTCAATTCAGACTTGACAGGCAAAATTCAACAATTGACCAACACACAGCCCCTGATTCGTCAGTATCTCTTTGGGAAGTGTACCTACCGGTTCCGTGATATTTTACAAAATGCCACAATTACCGCAATAACCGCTGATCTCCTGCCATGGCTACTTTCTTTTAGCTTATGTAACACAGTCGCCATACAACTTTTTTTATTTAAATGTGCAAACATGGGAAGGTCGGCTACGTTGGAGCCGACTGTGCCAACATCGTGATATTGATATTAAAAGAAAAACCTACAGAAAAGCAAACCACACAAATTTGGAGCTTACTTTGTTGAAACTGAGCGTTCAAGAACGTTAACTTGAAAGTACTGGATACGCTAGAATTGTCAAGCATGGCAAGAAAAAGTCTTCACCAAAGCTATAAAGGCAAATTGGGGCTTTGGTAGAGAAAATCGCGAAAGAGAGCTTACCATTGTGAAAACAAATACGGTGCACGCCGTGTGTATCGCCATGTAGCTGCAAACAGTAAATTGTAATGAAATAAAGTCATTACTAAGAGTAATTTTTCACCATTATGGCCGATTCAGTGTCCACTGCAGGACAAACGACCCCAACAATATCCAATTCACTTTATTTTTTGCTAGCCGATTCTATTACGTTCATGAAAACACGTCACCCAACCTTTCGCCTCTGCCCTCGACCGTGCTTTCCTTCCTTCGGTCTCCATTCGGCTGCTTTAGACGTCCACCGGTTATATTTTCTACGCGTTACGTGCCCTGCCCGCACCGATATATGCGTGTTAACGTCAGCTAGAACGTTGGTTACCCCTTTTCCGCGATCTATTCTGCTGTCATGATAATCGATTGATTGTGGGGTTCTACTTTCCAAGACCTCGATATGATTATGAGACACGCCGTAGTGTAGTGCTCCGGAAATTTCGACCACCTGGGGTTCCTTATCGTAGCACTTACGTCGCACTGCACACGGGCCTCGACATTTCTTCGCCTCCATCGAAATGCAGCCGCCGCGGCCGAGATTCGATCCCGCGACCCTCAGATCAGCAGACGAATACCATAGCAAGTAGACCACTGTAGCGGGGCCTGGTGTCACGGTATGTCTTAATGTCACGCTTACCCCATTACAGTGTAACCTGTTACAGGCTCGTTACAGTGGCCGAAAGTGGTGGTGATGGTGTCGATCGCCACCGCCTCCGGTGTCCATAACAGCTCTCACTCACAATGTTGAAAAATCGTGCAGTTCCAACGCATTGTGGGAATCCGCGTCATGCGAAGCACGCGGCGAGAAAAATTGCCTATGACGAATTTTGCGGCATTCAGCAAACTGCTAAGGGCCCCTGAAACGTTCTTTTTTTTTTACATTAGGTCACTGACTAGGCAACACAATTGTGAAATTATTCATACCATAAATAAAGCGAAGCACCTTGCGCTAAGGCAGCTATCAGCTTATTTCGGTCGCCTTCCTCCTTAACTCTGTTCTTCCTCCTCAACTCGATAATCTGCGGAGTGCGCGCTAGCGACGACTGCGCCTCCCACGTCAGCAGTTGTTCCGAACCCTCAGTTGCGACATAGCGCCGCGATGTCGCTACGGAGGGTTTGCTAACTGAGGTAAGCAAAGTACGGAGGTCGTACTTTGCTTTACCAGGCTGAATAGCGGTAACATTCACAGGCGATACCAAGCAACAACTGATTGATTGATTTGTGGGGTTTAACGTCCCAAAACCAGCTCTGATTATGAGAGACGCCGTAGTGGAGGTCTCCGGAAATTTCGACCACCTGGAGTTCTTTAGCGTGCACTGACATCGCACAGCACACGGGCCTCAACATTTCGCCTCCATCGAAATGAGGCCGCCGCGGCCGGGATTCGATCCCGCGACCTTCGGATCTGCAGCCGAGTGCCATAACCACTAGACCACCGTGGCGGGGCGATACCGAGCAACAAGAATAAACAGTGGGAAAAAAAAGGAACAGTCGTAAGCCTAAAATGAGGACAGACGAAAGAACGGCCAGAACCAATCGCAGCAACGATGCACACTCTTAGCACGGTAACCTTTAGTTTATTTTATAGGTACACAAGAATGTGAGTATATGCTCCTTTACTAAATGTTAAAGCCCTTTAACCATTAGCAAACGAGAAAAGGTTAAAGCGCATTAAGCTTTTGTAAGGGAGCATATTTTCATATTTTTGTGTAGCTATAAAATAAAGATTACCCTGCTAAGATTGCACCGGCTGATAGTAGCGTCGCGCCGAATTGAGCTGCTTTGTTCCGAAACGACCACCTGTTATAGTTTTTGGGTTCGGGTTCATCCATGTCCCGTGAGTATCGGTGCGTTTTCGGGTTCAGTCGCGGCCAAAACATTTAATCTGACTTGCCGTGACGAAGGCAAGTTTCCTTGCGAAAACCGTGGCTCTACTGACCTTGCCTAATCCTCGTCGTTTTCAACAATCTGTTTATCAGTTCAAGCCTCTATCTGCTTATGTGCTTCTGTCATGTAGTCTGGATATGAGTACTCAATATTTAACGTTTGAGACTTTAAGTGATTCTATCGAACACTGCCGCAGAACACGAGGGAGCGGGGTGTAGAACGTTAAAGGGTCGAGTACTTACCCCTCCTGCATACCCATGATGCCGCCGCGATAAATGCAAAAAATACGTGTTGAACGCGGTTATAAATACATCGCATCAAACGCGAAATCTTCTGATCAAGAATTTCCTCGCCAGAGGCAATTTTGCCGCATTATTCATGGCGATCATGCTTGTCGACTACATGATAAATCACCATTCCGAAGTTGAACTCAAGAATAGCACACTTTAACAATGTGCCCACGGAGTTGGTACGCCACCGAATCAACGCGACGCACACAAATTTCGGTGGAAATTTCCATGTTAATCTAAACCTGACTCACAACTTGTGGCATCGTTAAAAGGTTACACGGAGCTCAACAGCAGATGCAAGGCAGAATCTCTGTACGTTACAGCTACTAAACTAATGTGCTTTAAGGAAAGATAACGTGGCTCGAACGCACACACAAAGCGCATTTAATACACTACGCCCCAAACGTCGTCGGTAGCATTTCAGCGAAATAAAACGTTCACGCACTGCTTCAACTTCTGTTAAGAAAATTCTTTTGCTCTTCACTTGCGCGGTGCGAACTAATAGAGTGTGCCCACTGTACCGCACGCACAGCGGGTACCACGAGGCAAACGCTTCTCCCTGGAATTTCTCCACACTACTTCGTTTTACTTCACGGAATACATTAGGGTTGCATTTACAAAAAAACACAAAAGAAAAAAGGAGACCCTATTTTGTATGCAATTGCTTCTACACATATATCAAGAAAGAAGATCTGCCAAGGTTTCACTGATCCCAGCGGGTCTTCAACGAGCATGAACAAGGGAAGAAAATTTTAAAAACAAGGTAACGTCCTAGTCCTAGAGCAGCAGAGTACAAATGCAAAGAACGCATGTAATCCGATCAAGTGCACATTGCACAAATCAGTAAAGGCAAACGCGCAGCGGTTTCTTCTCCAATGAAAAAAAGCCATTTTCAAAATGCCGACCGATGCGATGCATTGTGTGGATAGATATCATGAGCAGCACGTATGAGGCCGCTTGCTCTTGGGGATACGAGCAGTGCTTTTGTGGCTTCATGGCAGCGATGCCCTGGACAATTACCAGCACAACTGCAGGTGCAGTATGCGTTTATATACGATGCGTGGTTGGTTGCTGTAGGTCGTTTTAACACGTTTGTCTGCGTGTGCTACTACGCGCAAGCAGACGATTTTATGCTGAGTACATTGATATCCGGCACCTACAGAAAACGGTACGTCTTTCTCTAGCGTAACGCCCGCAATGTGTTCCCATAAAGACTTCACTGCCTATTTTGGCTGTTCCTTTAATGACAAGGCCTGTAAATGTTCATTAATTCTCAGTAAAATGTGGCTTATATCCGCATATGTCTGATCGAGCAAAGGCGGTATGTGACACAGCTGTTCTACTATCGTTATTTGCGACGTAAAACGATTACCATGTCATGTTATTTATGGCATTCGATGTTATCTTGTTATTGTTGGCATGTCATACATATCTTTCCATTCCGATTTTGACATCAAGGGTGAGGATCTAAAATCGAGGTCTTCACACAACTTTTCTTGTCACCTTGAGACACTACATCAACGACTTCGCCTCAGCGTCGCATTCACCAATGGCTACTTGTGCCGCGTGGTCTGATCACCAATCCATACTGTGATAACTGTCGGGCATATCTAGCAATCGAACACATTCTATTGGAATGACCGGCATACAGAAAAGAAAGCTCGTCTCCAGAGTATTTTGATCCCTGCTTCCCAAGTACCACTGAATCTCGAAAGAATATCTGAACTTGTGCCTTCCCCTTGCCTGCAACGTCAAGTTCTAAAACCTCTTTTCAAGTTTCTGGATAGACATAAACCTCATCGATAAGCTTTAAAAAAGACCTGCATTTCAACAACTGATATATTTCCTGTACATGACCTGTACGCATTTTTTTCTTCCCTGTCGTCCTACTTCCATGGTCTTCAATCCCCAATCCCCCTCCCTACGCAGAGAAGCATGTAGGCGCCCATTTCTACACCGGCAGAATTTTGTGCTTTTCAATAAAGAGCTTTCTCTCTGTCTCCTGACGTCAAGGGCATCCATCTAGGAGACGGACAGACAGACAGACAGACAGACAGACAGACAGACAGACAGACAGACAGACAGACAGACAGACAGACAGACAGACAGACAGACAGACAGAGATAGATAGATAGATAGATAGATAGATAGATAGATAGATAGATAGATAGATAGATAGATAGATAGATAGATAGATAGATAGATAGATAGATAGATAGATAGATAGATAGATAGATAGTGAAGCTGATGATCATCGTAGCTTGTTTTATTGCCGTCGCGCGTCAACCTAGCATTCCACCCTATTCGATGTCGGCCCGTGCACGGGCCCCCATTTTCTGCAGCAGACGCACGGACAGCAACATACAGTGTCGTAGTGTGATTATATTGAAGAATGTTAATCGTACGACTGCCTCCGAGATTGGTCCTACAGCTGTTCCTAGAGAATAGCAGAAATACAGAGAACTTCAGCGTAGCATAACTGTTCCTTGTGTGTCGTGCCGACTACGCGTGCATCTGTGACGCTTCCGTTTTCCTAGAAATATTCTTCCAAAGCATAGAAGTCGGGAAAAAGATCGACGCAAATTCTCAAACGTGGGTGAACACTTTCGCAACATTATACTCTTAAAACGGAAGAAATTCCCGCTTGTGAGAAACGATGAAGTAGCATATATGCTAAAAGAAGCAAGGTTTTAAAGCGGTACTGAACAAAGATCACGAAAGTGCTGCAATTCGATCCCAACTGCCACGTACATGGAGAGAAATGTTAACTAAATGCTACATAAAGGACCACAAAGAAACACGCGAGCAAGAATACGGTCTCATATTAAAAAAGAAAAGAAAAACAAGATTTCAAGCGACACATGGAAATTTTCAACCTACATCTATGTTCCCCGTTTCCCCGAAAAACTTATTTCGCGGGTCGAAATGCTGCCTCTACGTTCTAGAAAATGGTGAAAAAAACTAAGCACGGCACATGCAGCTTCTGTTTCAAGCACCACCGGCCCATCCGCTCAGCAAAGATGGTCGGACTACGTGAAGCTCTGCATGTTTCACTTGGTTACCGTCGTTTAGGGTAGCCGGCTGCAACGACCTTGTGTTGCATCCAAGGCAACGCTTTCACTTATTCAATGCATCGTCACCGTAACGATTTGTCATAGCCATAAGCATGTTTCTACCCTGTATTAGCGAAGAAAAAAGGCTATACTTCGAAACTGGTGCCCAATTCCTGAGCCCGGTTCTCTTATAATATCTTTTCCAAAAACTAAACATGCCTTCGTATATTTCAAACTTTGCTTTTTTTTTTGTTCAAGAGAAAGCTGTACCGAACTTGTATTTATGCAAACACTCTTCTTTGCATAGTATTCACGCCTTTTTCTGATTTCGCTACCAATTTTGTATTGTCGCCTATGCAGCTAGGGCGAAATTGTTTGCACGTACTATTCCGAAAAAAAAGACAACTAATTAATAAGCAATTCCTCTTCAAGGAATACAACTTATTTATTTATTTATTTATTTATTTATTTATTTATTTATTTATTTATTTATTTATTTATTTAACAATACATGACTTTCGTGGTGCAAGAGACAAAGGGAGACGGTAAGAGTCACCTGATCAGGCCTCAGGCACCGCATCGTCTTCTCTTCTGTATAACGTTGCTTAAAAATACAAACCCAGAGTCAAAAGACGCATTTTCATTTTCGTATAGCTGAACAACCAATACCGGTTACTTTTTCTATACGTGGACCCTATAGCTGTTGGGTTCGTGCACTGATTGTTCAACATGAGGTCCCAGAGTTCAGAGCCGATGTCTGAATGTGCAACGTTCGCCTGCATTTCAGCGCTAACGTATTCTGTTGCAATCTCAACTCTTTTCACGTGACATGTGGCAACTACTACATACCTCTTTGCATAGCACAGAATAGCGTCTGAAAAAAATTCGCGCATCTCCACGAAGTGAACCCTGACGAGTGGGCGAAGCATTGGGGATCGGTCGGTGTTACCCACGGTGGAAGTGCCCGTGACATTGCCCACTCATGCATGTAAATGAGTGACAACGCGTGTGTATGTTTACACACGCGTTGTGATTTGTGCTTCTGGTCTTTATAAGGTTCCTGCGCTCCCACGTCGTAGATCATGCCGAGTTCCGGATTACTTTTAATTAATGCGGACGCTGCGAATCCTTATGGTTCATTTACGCACAATAGAAAGCTCGCACCGGCACTATATTGCAAGTCGAGATCCAGTGCCTATATATATATGGGGTGGCCGGTGAATGGTTGTGCAGCGCGAGTAGTCGGTTTTTTCAATCGAGAAACTCGCTAGCAGACGCTGCCTGCGTCAGAGTTGTCTCTCGCGGCCGAAGGCGCGTTCCCCTAAGAGAGAGAAAGCACGCCCAAAATACGCGGGTTCGATCCCGGCCGCGGCGGTCGCATTTTCGATGGAGGCGAAAATGCCAGAGGCCCGTGTACTGTGCGATCCCTTACAAAAATGACATATATGGACATATATAAGAAATGCCATATATGGCTATATCAGGAATTGGGCAATATATGGCCATATTTATTTATTTATTTATTTTCAATACTGCCAGTCTCTTTCCGAGACCATAGCAGGTGGGCATACAGGTTGGACATGCAAGTGCAACAAAACAAAAGCAGGAATCCAGTGCAGTCATCAAGAGTTATACAATGTAATTTTCTTAATAATAATGGACAATCAGTATGCAAATATACATATGGAAATCAAATACAGAAATATAAAAGAATCAATATACAAATATACAATATACAATACGCACGTAATATAGATATATTACAGAAAGTATACATGAAATGAAGTGCTACACAGGCAAGTTACAGCAAACTAGAAAACACTCTGTACTGAGCACTCGGCCACTGATATACTTTCAATGGTGACGAAATGGATGAATCTGGGGCGGGTAGCGCTATTGTGTTATTCAGGTGATACTTTCTACTTTTGAGACAAAGTCAGATAACGAATTCGCGTTGGTAACCGAGGGGTCCAGACAGTTCCATTCCCTGACAGAACGCGGAAAAAAAAGAATACTTGAAAGTGTCATTGTGGTAACAGTACTCTTTTAGTGTGTGCGAATGTTTGCGCCGGGTTACGCGAGACTCTGATGGACAGATGTACAATAATGTGTCAATTTTATAATGGTTGTGAAGTAGCTGGAATCCCAATTCCTGATATAGCCATATATGGCAATTCTTATATACTGACATATATGGCCATATATGGTCCAATTCCAGATACATCCATATATGGCTATATGGACCCATATATGGATATGGCCAGATATGCCCACAATATCCCAAAATAGGTGTTGTTGACAATTATGTCTGTGTGGATGACTGTGTAACGTGCACTATAAGGTATGTTATGTCAATGGTATAAACTTGCATCCGCAGTAGTCACACACATACTAGGAGCATAACAGGCACATGACCTCAATAGGCACGCACAACACTGCAGACTAGGGGCATGAGAAAGCAGGTAATGGGAGGAAAAGAAAAGACTACGAGCGCTGCAAGGTCCTGCATGTTTTACATCTGCATGATCTACACGCACACACACTGCTAAGATAAAGGTAAGATTCCAACGTAAAGAATAAACGTCTCCCACGTGTTCCTCTTTGGTAAGAAACTCGAAAAGGCCAGAGTTAAAAAAGAAAAATAAAACATGCAAGAAAACCCTATTAACAAAACATACAAGGAGAATGAGCAATACTTAACGCGCGATTAGAAGAGAGAAGTCCGATGAGCCGTAAGAGTACTTGCTAACACGTGGCCGTATCCGTAGCGTGCGAGCCGATAGTCCACAGAACAAGCACCGGCTGTCGATTCCTCGCTTCGCTGATCTCTGCTGAAAGCACTGGTGGGCTCGTTCGGCGTGGCCGTGCTCTTGCAGTAAAACACCACCTTTGTAATATCACCCTTCGGCCGTCCTAGTCACACCACGACCGCGCGCGCACTTGGAAAAAATTCTGCCGCACGTTGTCCTCGTTGGCGCTGCGCGACAGTACCCTGTCGCCACCACTGACCATGCCACTGACACGAGCTGCAACGCTGGGAAGGCTACGCAAGTAGTCCGTAAAATAAAGGAGAGGTGTATCGCTCCGACTCGCAAACTAGAGACAATAACACAGACTCGCACATTTCGATTCTTTACCCTTCAATTATGAGCGTGTTTTGTTAAGCTGATCAGACATCTATCATGACGTGAGGCTGCGAGCGAGGCATTTATTGTTTTTCGCTCCCGCAAGCAACGCACTACTTTGTGGTCGCGGAAACACACAGAGTAAACATGAGCACCATCTTTTACAGCGCTGCACGTGCAGGGAGGCACCGCGACTGCCTACCGTGACTAACTTGGTGCGAGTAATTCGGTACACAAAGGGGTTCGCCATCTTGAGGTGTCCTCTTCGGAGAGACAGTTATCGTGCACTCCCCTCCCCCTTTCCACCTTTCTGCTACAATAAAGAATCTCTCTCTTCTCGTGCGTCGGCTGAATGGGCAGTGCGTCGCTTTTTGCAAATTACCCATTCCCCCCGAGGCCTCTGTATAACTATTCCAAAATAAAGTCATTTCTACCTCTACCAGTTTCCCATGACTGGCACATGAAAGTTTCACGTACCCTCAGTAGTTTACATGCGTGACAGGCTTTATCTGTTTTTATATCCTGGTTGATATGCAGTGATTTTAGCCATAATAAATTCGCTGTTTATAAAAACATGGCATACGCACGGAATCAGCGAGAATATTTTTCTCACAGGTTCCGTATAGATTGTGATCATGAACGCCACGCATACCGTGCTTGAAAAGATTCGCTTGCCTGCAGATTTAAGTAATAGATGACTGCTCCAGTAAGGGTTATAAATATAATGACAAGATTGGTTTATGCGCCGTGCAAGGCGAGTATTCACGAAAGTGTGTTCCGCCAAAAATATCCACAAGAGAATGTTTCAGACAGCACTGATGCTATACGTCATTCGTTATCCCGCTCGGCCATGGTAGCAAACATACAAAAGATAAATTCTGTGAATTCTACACCCGAAGTAAAATGTAGTTGTTACTAAAATCAGATCATTTTGAGAGTGTTCAATATAGGGCGAATAATATTTCTACTGAGTGCGATCCAATTAAACCTTGCTTAAATTTTGCCAATTGAATTCGTATCGACTGAGAGTCAATTGACGCTTTCTGTTATTATGCCAATTAAATTTCAATGAGGGCGCTCAATAGAAATTGCCATTTAAATGATTTTCTATAGACTCAAAAGGAACTCGATACGCAGTCAATTGAAACGCAAAGTGCGTTTTTGTAAGGGTTAGCAGCGCTTGCCTCGTATAAACGGCAGCCAGGAGTCCCCGCGCTGAATGGTGGCTTTACTGTTCAAATAAAGATGTTACGTTGCCAACACACGAGTTGTCTAAATGTGTCTTAACAAATATGAAAGCTCTGCTTGAGTTCTGCTGCTTTATCGGTAATTCTGCTGTTAATCAAAAGCGCGTGGTGCGCATGCACATGTCTCCTTATGAGTTCCTTTAGTATATGCTGCCAATAACAAGAGAAATAAACAGAGCATGTGATAGAATCTTTATTAATATTGTTGTAATATATGTTTCATGCCCTATATAGCTCAAAATAATGTGAACGGCCGGGCTTGCTTTTTTGTAGTTCGTGGTGCATGCATGCAGTGAACTTTCAATCTTTTTAATGTCAATAAATGGAGGCTTCAAAGCTGCTGGGACAATTTTCTTTAATTTTCAAAGCATTGTCCTACACCTGCATAATTTTTCGCCTTCGACATCTAACAATTAAACAATATCATTTGAACTTGATATATTATTTTTCTTGTAGAAAACAATTATCGTGCTTCTATGCGTGCATCGTGCATTAATAGAAATTAAGACTATAAAAAGGTGGAACTGACATGCATATAGTACGTGTATTACAGGACATATGTGGTATTGATGATTGCGTGTATATAAATTTAATGGGAATAGACAACCCCGGTGCATCATGTATTCATTATGGTGTCAGACAATTTGTCTGATACCTACAGCTGTAATGTGTGTGTATGCGTGCCACGTACGTGTTTATTGGGCGATTTAGACATGCAGTTCATATATGGTACATGACTGCAGATCCCTTATATGGCTGCATTTGACACCGCATATGGGCCGACCGCGCCATATATGGCAGTATTTGATGCCATATATGGCTAACTGTGCCATATATGGGCTGATTTGCTTCCATATATGGCTGCATTTGATGCCATATATGGCTAACTGTGCCATATATGGGCTGATTTGCTTCCATATATGGCTGCATTTGATGCCATATATGGCATGGATGTGTCATATATGGCCTTATTTCGGCGCATATATGGCAACATATCTGGCCACATTTACTTATATGTGGCCACATATGATTTATATATGTGCATATATGGCATTTTCGTAAGGGATGTCAGTGCACGTTAAAGAACCTCAGGTGGTCGAAATTTCCGGAGCCCACCACTACGGCGTCTCTCATAATCAGGGGCCGAATTCACAAAACTTCTCTTTCGTAAGTGCTTTTTGCCATTGGTCAGCGGGCTTCTGTAATGGTATGTCCAGCATCAGGATTGGCTGAAATTTTCTCTTACGAGCATTTTTGTCGTAAGTTATTTTTGTGAATACGGGCCCAGAGTTGGTTTTGGGACGTTAAACCCCACAAAGCAGCTGGCAGCCGGGTAAGGAAAGAAGTAGTGTTAAGGCCAACGTATTAAAGTCAACGCACACTCCCGTTAATACGCCAAGTTTTACCATTCTAAGGGAATAAAAGTGCGTAGTTTAAACTGCCTATAAAGCACCACCGTGCGATCTTTAATAAGCTCATAAAATTTGCCTACGCCTAATACTCGCCGACAGTATGATTTATCCTTGGTCGTACAGATGCTAAAAGTTAGCGCGTTAGCGGTTTCCCATGTTGAATATCCTTAGTGTAATGTTAGAAGGCAATAAATCAAATATCCTAGCAATCTTCAGATATCCTAGCAATCTTGCGCTGGGCACCGTTCCTTCGCAAACAGAACAACTTTTCACTGTTTGTCTCTTCGGTAGCCACTCGCACGACGGCCACTGAAGCCGTCATGAAAATTCAGACAACACATGGGATAACAAAACCGAGTTATATTGCAAGGGGCGTATATCGAGCCGGCCAACTACCGACCACGCTTTCCTGGAGCGTCGTGAACGCCCTCTTATTTCATTAAAGCAAAACGCACACACCGGCATTTCAAGCATTGCGTTTTTATGCAATGGCACATTCTTACTAGGTGGTCTATTAAAGACCACCTAGTAAGAATATGCCTTTTCAGAAAAATAAATCTTGTCGAGCACTTTACTAGAAAACGTTATTTTTGTTAGCAGTATTTCTCGCTCCTCAAGCAGACGCGCTTCAATCGCAGCTCCCACAGTCACAGTGTTTGAAATAGCTCACATATCGTTTTGAGAATCTTTTCGTCCAAAGCTTCGCGACCATGTGAGATTATCCCGACACAACTATCTTCTTAAACAGATAAGCCTCGCTTCAAGGAGCCCTCAAACCTCCATTGCGCACGCGGTAAGCTTTCTTAGAATTGGGCTTCGTGATGACTGTAGCACCCGGGAAAACGGTGAAGTATAAGAGTTTGGTATTTTAATTTGCGCCTGAAATCGCTTTCCGCGCCGGCTGCAGCGTCGTAAATCAATTTAACCCGCCATGGTTAAGTCATATTTATTGCAAGAACAAATTACGTCACATTCGTGAAGCTTTCGTGACTTTCTTAGACGACAACCTCTCCCGTTTCAGCATGCCTCGTATCAGGCCAGGAGCTTCAAGATGCCTATTTTGTGCTCTCCTATCAATAGTTTGTTAAGCAACATTGCCATTTAATTCGAACAGACTCTCTCAGCATGACATTCCGAGGGAGCCGTGTTTTGCACTCCCAAAGGTGATTTTTCTTTCCCTCAAGCCATAAATGCAAGTCGTTCTTGTGAGACTCCGAGACACTTCGGCGAGGCATCCAGCATAGCAGGAGAGGAATGACGTCTGATAAAATTTGTATTCTTCTTGCGGGATCAGTACGTCCGGGCTAATTTCGATCATCCACCGTCAAACCAAACCTTGCCCCTGACCATTTGCACGTATTCCCCTACCTAAAAAAATTAAGGCGTTCTACATTTACATTTGCCTGAACTGGCTGTCTCTTAGCAATATGTCTATTGTTGGTACGAGCCACCCGTGGTTTTTCTTTCTTTTCTTTTCTTTCTTTCTTTCCTTCCTTCTTTCTTTCCTTCTTTCTTTCTTTCTTTCTTTCTTTTCTTCTTTCTTTCTTTCTTTCTTTCTTCTTTCTTTCTTTCTTTCTTTCTTCTTCCTTTCTTTCTTCCTTGCTTTCTTTCTTCTTCCTTCCTTCTTCTTACTTCTTTCTTTCTTTGTCTCCCTTTCCTACGTGCGTCTAAACCGTACATGCCATGCTGCGCCAGTTACCAACTGAAGCAGGAAGACCTTCAGCCGATCGAAAACTACACCTGTTATCCGGCCACCGAACTAGGTACATGCGGACATTCACACTAATTTTCTCGGTACTCATACGATAACATGCGGCCAACAGGGAAAACGTCAACTGTATGCATCCTCAAGTCGCGAATCACTTGTACGGGACCGCAATACATAGGCTAATAACTGCCCAAAGAATTTAGAAAAATATTGCTTCCTATCCCGAGATCATGCGCGCCGAGCCATTTCCCACAGTCAGGGAACACGGACAATACGTTCTGGCGAAGAATATGAGTGCATAACAAGGAAGTACACGGACATTCTGGCGCACCACCGCAAACCAAGAAGGCGTTACCCGCCTTCTTGGTTGACTTGAGGGAGACTTATGACCTGAGGGAGACTTAGGCGGAACATACCAGCATTGAACGCTGCTGCATGCCATGTATCTGAAGACATACAGGCGGGACTACGAGTACTGCCCACTGGACAGGCTTAACATCCTGAGCCATATGGTGTTCCGGTGCAAAATAACTTAATGAGCAGACAGACAATGAAGCCTAGGAAAGCATAGGGGAAGGTAACTGCAGAGAAAGTAGAAAGGAATTAAAGTGGACGAAAAGACAAACCTGCCTTCGGTGGGAACCGAACCCACGACCTTCTGATGATGTGTCCTATGCTCTACCGCTGAGCTACGAAGGCGGTCGCCCCCCCCCCCCCCGTCCACCTAATTGGGTGTCTATGTACGTATTATCGTCGGAGTGTTAGGCAACGCCACTCGTAGCCATGGCGGCGTGTGTGGAACACACTTTCTTGCCAGGAAGCGTCATGTAGACCGTGAGCTTACGATCAGATGGCAATGAGGTGGCACTGCCTAACACTCCCACGATAATACGTATATAATACGCACATCGTAAGCTCACGTTCTACATGACGCCTCCTGGCAAGAAAGGGTGTTCCACACACGCCGCCATGGCTTCACAAACGTGTGTGAAGGACTTACAGCGAAGCATGGGAGATTTTTAATATGAGCGAGCAGTATGTTTAACTTCAATGTAGAGAGAGGCAATTTGTGGCCTCTAATGGCTAGAAAGCTGCTATAAACCCGACCTATAAGCATGCAGGTACGAAAATAAATTTATTTATTTCTGTAGGTGTCAGTGCCAGCGTTCCTGAATGCAAAGAACTCTAAAAACCACATAGTACCCGCCACTCGCAGCCAAGGCGGGCGACGTCGCACATGCTTTTGCATAAATTTTTCATCAGTGAAAGAGAATTCTTTCAAAAATGCATTTACTCCTCCTCGCACATACTACGCTAAAGGCGGCACACTCACGCACCACCATTTAGTTTCTTCAAATAGCGCGAGATATCCCGGTTAAAATGCCCTGCGTCATGGTGGTGACACCACTCCGTATTCCTTCATGAATTCTGTTCAACGACAAATGGCACGTCTTCCACTAACCCGCGCAGCCTCTGGTCAAAAGCGCGCGGGAATACCGTACATCCCTAGCGTAAGTGCAGCCCTTAGCTCTGTTCTGCGTCCCCATGACGTTCCAGTGTCCCATATTCCAGATCAGGAACTGCGACAATCACTCGTAAATGTTAAGGACAAGTTACCCAAAGATGATCATGATTTCTGGGGTTTTACGTCCCAAAACCACTTCTGATTATGAGAGACGCCGTAGTGGAGGGCTCCGGAAATTTCGACCACCTGGGGTTCTTTAACGTGCACTGACATTGCACAGTATACGGGCCTCAACATTTCGCCTCCATCGAAATGCAGCCGCCGCGGCCGGGATTCGATCCCGCGACCCTCGGATCAGCAGCCGAGTACCGTAGCCACTAGACCACCGTGGCGGGGCGAGGACAAGTTACCCAAAGAGAAATTCACGGCCGTTGTGTGCGTTGTGCCATGCGCGGAATGTGACTGTGTATATTGGCGAAACTGGTGGCATTGAAAGGCGTGTCAAGCAGCACAATTATGATGTAAAGAAATGAAATGCAAAATCCAGTGTTTTGGCTAAGCATACCGCTTCAGGCGGACGCGCGATAGACTGGGGCAAGGCACGTGTTCTCGCCAGAGAAAAAGGACTGTCACGACGCCTTTATGTAGATTCACTTGATACAGACCACTTCGCGCACTCTTCACAGGAGCGATGGCAATCTACGTTCGGTGCATGCGCGCTGCCTGCGCGGCATATTCAAGCGTATTTAAGGCGAACTGCTCGTACGCATGCTCTCATTTTACTTGCCAACAAGGCTCCCGTATGGGAGCCGAAACGTCTCTGTTAGGGGTGAAGCACCTTAGGGCCGAGCTTGCGGAGACGGGACCGTGTGTGGGTGTGGGCCGATCCTGGAGGCAATAAAACGAGCGATACAACATTTTCTATGCGGCGGGAATCCCCACATATCGCGGCTTTCTTTTCGGTGCTTAAGAAGCCTGCGAAATAATACAGCTTTTGAGCGTGCAAAAGCGCACAAGAGCGCACACGTAGTTTTATATTTAATAGTTCCGCTGGCAACTATGTCGCTCATTTCTGTCGCATTTCCTCTGCAGACGACGCTGTGTCATGCTAGGAAAAGATCCTGCATGTGTTTAATATAGGGCAGTTAACCTCCTGTTTCGCTACTAAGCTATGTCTGCACACTTCAATTTATTTAAAATTATTTAAATGTGACGGTCTTACATTTGACAGTAATGAGACATCTATGAATTAATTCCAAAACATTTATTTCACATACGTCAAAGCGATTTAGTGCATCCACAAGTAGGCCTCCTCGTGTGTAACAGTACCGCCGTGTTTCATGTGAGCCAGTCCAACTTCACATTCTATACTGCTTTAGCTGGAACCGCCATAGTAACATTCTATTCGCTCCACGTAGTCTCCTCGAACAGTGTAGATCAGCTTGTCGCCCTCTAGTTTAAGCAATGTAGATATCGATGCGAGTTCTTTTATTGGGACAGGAACAAATGTGAAAGTTTGATCACGTGGGTCTACAAGCATGTACACAAGATATCCACTAAAGTAAACTTGTGCATCAAATGAGCACGTCTGAAAAAGAGTAAACAAAAAAATTTAACTTGGTGTGTAAGCATTTGCATGCGAAAACGCGCACGCACCACAACTGTAAGTAAATCATTCATGCTAACGCTTTCCGACATAATCCTCTAAACAGAGTCCTCTAAGGTATCACTTTCACAACGTCGTTATTTCGTACCAGGGCAGCTATCAACCATTCTAAAAATCTTCCGTTGAAATCTGGTACAATTTTCACTTCATAATCATCCTTCACTCGTGCAGATATACGTTTTGCGCTTGCAAATATTGACTTTTATTAGGGCTAGGCTTTAATTACAGCGAACACCGAATTCCTTTTTAAGTCTAAATTACGATGATATCCGTTGCGCGTACCAGTGTGCGCCTGGAGGAGTTTGAGGTTCTTTATTCAAAACTGCTTGCCTGCTCTGCGAAATGCTCTCGTACGATTTTTCTGTGTTTGTATGTGGCCGCGCTCTATTACGTGCCGACAATAAGTTTATTTTTTGGCGGGGCTACACAGGAGCTCACAAAACCCTCTGCCACCTCTCGGGACCATGAAATCTGCTTTGCGAACCTTCGTTGGCAGTTCTACCTTCTCGTCTTAGTGGCATTGCAAGATCTAGGAGCATCTGACAGGCATTCTTGTCGCTAATAAACACGCAGCAGCAGAGACACGAAGCTGACACTGCTGTTCGCATCTTTCATTACATTGTTAATTGTTCTTAGAAAGGTTTCAGTTGCAAACAAGTAATAAGTGAAGACGTTCCAGCTGAGCTTGTTGATCATGCGTGACCGACCTCATTTCCATTTACACAAACACGGATATTCGGACAAAGCGAGGTTTTTTGAAGAAGGCAAGAAATCGAAGAAACAGCATTTAGGCGTATGCGGTTAAAAAGGCTGCGGATAGCACATGTCTGTGCTCGTCAGTGACACTCAGGTCAAAGCGAGCGACACTATTATAAATGGCACGGGCACGTGGTCTAAAGCGCCTGCGCTCTTCCGTGCAACTACCTTAAATACTTCTTGCTTTTAACACGAAGGTGCTTTATGCCGAAGTCCACCAAGACTTTACTGACGTACTTCTGTCACGGAAGTTGATATCTGAAAGAAACCCGCGCCAAGAGAAATTACATAAAAGCGAGCACCGCCATTGTTCGGATTCGAAGCCACAACGTTGCGAGATGCGACGACATGTGCTGGACGCTCTACCCACTACACAAGTGGGACTTTTCTTTCTGTACTGCTTTTGGTGTATGTATGTAAAGTACACACATCCCCACCCCAAACACGGGCTGACAAGAGAAGCATTCAAAACTCGGGCATATGCGTTAGGCTTTCTACCTTGGGCTACCAATCCCGTTGAATCAGTGTGCTAACAGATTCATTACTCTTTATTGCATCTGCATGACGCACGCCCGTTATCGAAGACCAGCAATTGTGCAATCTCAGAAGAATTATCGTGTCAAAAGGCATGCTTTCCTTGTTGTCGATTTCTACATAATGCCGCAGCTACCTATGGGTAGATTTTTTTAGAGT
>CM023489.1:27260004-27376797 GCA_013339685.2 Hyalomma asiaticum
TGAGGATTCAAGTTCAGGCCGGTTTGTAGGCAGTCATTCAGCGATTTCTTATCTCTTGCATTTGACAATGCATCAAATACCACCCTCAACTTCCTAGTGAGTGAGTCCTCACGGATAACTTCTCGGTGCGGCATGTAGTAGGTACGCTGTTCGTTGGGTTTTCTTTTGAAAACTACTTCCGCGTGTCCCGAATCTGCATACTGTCGGATGGCATGGTCGTACCGTTCCAGCAGGCCGTCTTTAGCTGATAGTCGTCATATGAGGCTCTGAAGGCGGTTACGCGCTACGAGGTAGTTGTTCTCGATGAGGTCTATGTCAGGTTCTTTGCACGGCACTGCAACTTCGTACCGTCGATCCTTCTTCACAATATTTTCTAGGAACCTGGACAATGTGCTTGCAGAAGTTAGCTGTTCTTCCTCTGGGGAGATGCTCATAACATCCAAAGTCCAAAAGGACTGCAGACCATCACTAATCTCCGCCTGCATATATATATCCGTTCTTAACACGCATACATTACCCTGAATGTGCTTTGCACAAAGCTCTTTTTTTACAGGTTCTTGTAGCGTCCAACCCAATATGGCGTTAATAGCCACTAGTCCTTCAATATCTGACTTCTAACCACTTCACCGGTATGATCTTCCATGTTTGGTCTGATCCAATAAGCAAGCTTATTCCAGGCTCGGCTTGCCCCATAGGAATGGTAAGCTCATCCGCTAATGCCATCTTTAGTTCTCGAAGCTCGTTTCCCAAGGAACAGTCAGTATTCGTCAGTGCGACATCTTGACAAATCACTGGTATTGTGATAGCTTCGATGACTTGTTTTTGTCACCAAACTGACTTCTCACCCAGGAGGGACGTCCGAATCATTCACGACCCACGCGACAGTACTTGCTTTGCGCCGTTGTCGAGAGACTCTGATGGATCTCCGTATGCGACCGTCAGCATGCATCATAGGAGAACTTATTCTTTTCCTGCCTTTTATTCCAGAAATGCCATTTTGTTGCGAAGACAAGATTCGACGGCTACTTCGCGTACAATATCAAACATCTGGACAAGACAGCTGGTTCCTGTCAACATCATTGCGCTCGCAAACAGCACCGAAGGGTTGTCGTGGAAGGCGGCAAGTGACCTACTATGTGTGGGGCGTATTTTATGAGAAATCTGGTGCTACTGTTAAGAATATAGAAAAATTGGAGGACGCTTAAACTTCGCCTTGAAGAGTGGAACGCGATAGCGCGATCGCCATCTGGTGAATGTTTACGCAAGAACCTAACCTAGCCAAACGTATAACGCATTCTCTATATGTGTCACTGCTTGGGAGCGCCGCTGTTGGCATGTTAGTAAAGCAGGGGAAAAGGGGTTTATCATCACCATTAAATCATCATGAAATGAGTGTGTGTGCACTTCCTCAATGTGTGACATTTGCGTGCGCCCTTCATTCTTCTCTTGCGCGCATGCCTTCGGCCCACTACTACATAAAGGCGGAGGCGTTTCATCAACCTTCATTTTTCTCTTGCACTCATGCCCTTAGCCAAATAGTACATAAAGGCGGGAGCCTTTTTTTTTTTTTTCAGACGCTATAGCAAAATATCCGCACCACAGCTCTGCATAGCTTCGCCATGCCCCTGCGCCGACCCCTGCCGCGCGTGGTGTCGCCACGGCTGCGGATGCGGAAGTGACGATGCCGCGCCGCTCCTCGCGAGAAGAGCTCCGCGTCACTGGCGCGCAGTGATGTCCCGTGCAGGGATTTTCCCTTTTTCAGGGAATTTTCGACCGTCATTTTGGACGAAAGGGAAAAAGGGAATCTTCGCAATATTGCAGGGAATTTTGGAGGTGAAGACATATCCTTATAATTTTCGAAACTTCTGTTACGGGGCACTTTCGGTTCGTACTCGGTTGGCAGTTTTCGGTTTCTCCAATCATTCCCGGCGCATGTAGCGCGGAATATCATAGCCTTTAAGATTCGTTCCTGTTACATGGAGCGTCTTTTTGTTTACTCCGGGCGGTAGGCTCGAAATCCACATATGCGCTATGTAATTACAGCACATGAGCTCCGTGACTGTCGATCGCCATCGTAGCACACCCTAGTGGACGCCATTATTCTTTCACCAAAAGCTGGCAACTATGTGTGCGACAAGCCAGAAGTTTTCAGTAACAAAACAATAATAATAGCCCACTTTTCATTTATACAGCTGCCGTGTGTACACAAACCAGTATGTACGGCATTTCTTCCGCATCGCATACACCTTAAGTCCGCTCGCAGGTTGCTTCCGCGTAATATGAAAAGCCAATCTCGGAGGCAATGCTTTGAGTTGCGCAGGAGCACAAGCGCGAAAAGACAGAACGATAGCGAAAGCCGGAAACACGTCAAACACGCATATATGTATACATATTCGTGCAGGGAATATGCGGGGATTTTAGCGATGCATGCAGGGAAAAATGCCTGAAATCGGGAATTTTCATGCCACGGAAAGGGAATTCTTCGGCGCAGGACGGAACATCACTGCTGGCGCGGCGACAGAACGCCCTTCATCTCCGCGCCGAGCGCATCATGGTGAAATGGGGCGGCTGATGAAGTGCGTCACTTTCGAAGTAGAAGAAGCGCAGTGCGAACGCCGCCGCGCCGCTACTCGAGAGCGTGTGCGACGACTGCAGACTGACCCCGCAGTATCGCGCTGGTGAAGCGGCGGCGCGATGTCGGCGATGCGCAGATCTGGAATTACGAGGCCGTCAAAACGAGAAAGACCGTTTGTATATGCAGGAGAGTCTCAAGAACATTCAGGGCGCGCGAGTCGCACCACCGGACGACTGCGCATATGACGAGGGGCAAAGGAAAGCTGAACCCAACACTATATATATTTAATATCAGAGTGCTCTTTGTGGTTGCTTGTGATACCGCACCATACCCGAGTCTGAGCCCGTGTTTCAGACATACACAGCTGAGGAGAATACAAAAAAAAAGCCGCTGAATCGAGGCAAGAACTAGCCCAAGCGAGATAAAGCTAGGTTTGACCCTCAGCTAGGTGTGAAGGCTGCTCTGTTTTCATAGTCTTCTCACCTGAGAACGAAGCTGTGCCCTATTTTATTTATTGTTGCAGCTAACGTTATCCTGACGGACGTGTAGGGTGGTAGTCACTCTGAAACTGCTTATTTACCTTCCTTTTCTTCTATAGTCGGTGTTCACTTTAGTTTTTATCATCATGCTTCCCGACTAGATGGGCATTCGTCAATAATAATAATAATAATAATAATAATAATAATAATAATAATATAATAATATAATAATAATAATAATAATAATAATAATAATAATAATAATAATAACTGGTTTTCGTCCCAAAACCACGCTATGATTATGAGAGATGCCTTCGTGGAGGTCTCTGGAAATTTCGACCACACGGAGTTCTTCAACGTGCACTGACATCGCACAGTACACGGGACTCAGCATTTCACCTCCATCGAAGTGCAGTCGCCGCGGCCGGGATTTCGATCTGGCGACCTTCGGATCAGCAGGGTTTGCCTCAAAACCTTAACTTATATTTTAACCTATATATTTTAGTCATATAGAACATCGAGAAACTCACATAAAAACTGAGAAACCCTGAATTCCGCTTTTAGTGAGCTGTAAGCTACGATCATCTGTGAACTAATTGCAGATGTCGAGAAACGGTTTCGTATTCAAAGCTGCAGTGAGTTTCCGTGCTGACTACAAATAGCACCGTATTGTGAAAGCCGCGTTGTTTGCTTCTCTATTTAAAATGTTCCTGCAACATTTCTTGAACACAGCCAGAAAACTGTGCCATCAATCGTTGAGGCTCCTGTTCGGTGACCAAGGTATTGTTGAGCTGTGCGCGCCAGCGATTTTGCTGTTGGCTTCAAATAGAGTTGCGCAACCTCCTGCTCTTCCTTCAACAAGTGACGTCACCGGCAGCACCGACTAGGCCGCCTGACTTGTCTCGGTCTCCTTAAAGATAGATACATACACTGCATTTATCTGTCGAACCCGAAACGAACAATAAATTGTTGCAGAGAATCTATTCAAGATCATGACATCAACCAATGCTCTTTCCGCCACAAGTGGCGTCTTTGGTGGCGCTAGTGACGTCACTAGTTTAAAGAAGAGGCGGTGTTTGCAGGCTGTATTTTGACACTGAATTTCAAAATCTGTGGCGCGTGCAGTGTAGTAATGTTCATTGAGTGATCGGCATTATTTCGTGACTAGGCCCAAAAGTGTTGCAGGGCCCTTTTATGTTGATCTCTACGCCTTTGAAGACGTTTCATCGTGATGCCTAAGACAGTGTAAGTACTATCTAAATGTTCGTTTCTCTAAACCTGCTTTGTCAGCATTTCACGATCTACTAACAGGCCGCATAAATTCACGTACGGCCGCTAAGGGCTTGTAGTTCTGAGCTGAGCTTCTTTTTATCCCCAATCAAGACAAGGGCTTGCAATCATGCGGATAATTTCGATATAGATTTCAATGATACTGATTACCTGTGCTGCTTTCTTTGTGTGTGTGTGGTGTGTGTGTGTGTGTGTGTGGTGTGTGGTGTGTGTGTGTGTGTGTGTGTGTGTGTGTGTTTTCCAGTCGTGAAGAATTCGTATTCACGAAGGGTCAGGCTCAGTTGAGGTGTCCATAGGTTTTAAGGAGGTTCTATCCACGCCAGTGAAACGAGCTCGAGATGGCACTGATATTTTTGTGATCATTTTCGCACCTATATTTGCCCATATCAACAGATTTACAGTTGTGACAGTCACTGAAAAACAACTTTTGTGCCGTTTTAGTATTACTGTCACCCTAACTTCGTTGCCTTTTACCGCGACATATTTCTCTAGGCGAAATAATTTTCTAATATCGTCTGACTCAACCCTTTAGCAAACATATGGCGCAACAATCATGCGGTTCCTGCTCTGAAACTAGTGTAGCTGCATACGCTCAATAATTGTGACAAACCATGGAATAGCTCTGACAAAGACGGCCATAGGTTTCCGATGTATCCTGCAAGAGCATTCTTTTATATCCGCGCTTACATCTTTCACGTGTATCCTATACAATCAGTGAATGGCGAAGCTACTTATCAGCAATCGGGTGGATGCTGTAACTGGGAATCCCGTGGCCAACTGCCATGTAAAATATGGCACCCCAATGACGTTTATAGTGTATTCGCCTCAGAGTAAAAGTTTCTTGCTTGAATTAAGGATTGCGTCTTTTGTTCAGATCACATCTTTTCCACAATGACTGTCCATCGAGCGGCGGGTCCAATTGTTGGAAAATGCCCATCACGGATTATTCGGTTGCAGCTAAGTGGGCTCCGCCACCACCTTCCTCTCCCATAATACGCCACGCCGGCAGCGCGCGAGCTCGGACCTACTTGCATCACTGCTTTCTCGACGAATAGACCAATAATCCGTACATACTAATTTTAAGGTTTGAAGGCTTTTATGAATGACTCTCAGCTCGCGTTTTCATCTAATCTCGTTTAGAACGTATTTTTAATGATTACATTCAGAGGGCAGACACCGTCCTACGTTGATAGGGCTGCAATGTACAATCTTATCGCGCGCTTTGGTGGATATTTCAACGAAGAAAAGTTTAGCGCTCACTACCATTTCTGTAAGGTTATCGTAACAAATTCAAGTGAAGTAGTCTCGGTATCTACTACTACTACTACTACTACTACTACTACTACTACTACTACTACTACTACTACTACTACTACTAATAATAATAACAACAGAAACGAGACAAAGAACATTGGTGCATGTGCTTTCCATCGCCCCCTTCCTTACATCTACAACCATTCACAGGCCAGTTTTGCTCATGTCCTGGCGCTCAAAATGCCGCAAGAAGTTTTGGTCCCTCCGTTGTGATTGCTTTGCCGTCTCCAAATTTATTCAGAATGACAGAGAAAGTGGAATCATGCATTCTTAATGTTCAGACACGAAAGAAATTATGTGGAGCCACGGCGGTGCGGTATAAGTTAATGTCATACCGGGTGTGTTTTATCATTTCTCATGTCTTGGGCTGCAGGTCGTCGTCGCGGATCGCTGCGCTTGATGAAATCAAATCCTCCATGCGGTTGAAGGTCGTCACAGAGCGCATAGCCGCATTTGAAGGTGTTCAGTATTGCAGGGTCAAAACGGCGAGCTATGTCCTTTGTTCTCATTGGCTGCTCGTTAGAAAAAAGGAAAAAAAAAGAAATATGAAAAATAGCAGGACATTTATTCGAGTGCAGTATGCGTCCTTATATTTTGGTGAGCTTACATTTTAGAACTATACTACAATAATAAGACTTGGCGAAAAGTTCGAAGGCAATGTCCGTATGAATAATTTAGCATCTTGATGGAAAATACCTAGATTGCAGTTTTATTTCAGGGGTAGTTTGCGCATCGAAAATTCAGACAGCGGAAATGTTCCGAGTGGACAAGCACAGAGATTCTTCCATGCTTAAATTGTCGACATGGTTCCTTTTTTTTTTTTTTTTTCACAATGTGCTTAGACATACACGGCTCGATTTCTAATAGTGAATGTGGTAGAGCCTTGTGTTCACAGAACTTCGGAATAGAAAAGCCGCAAGGTGCCGTTACACGTCCTATTTCAGGTATCCTAGACTTTGTGCAGAACACCACGAAGCCAACTTAAAAACCACGCGGGAAATCCCGCTGGCCAGCGCATTATAGTTCGACCGTGCAGAACACTACAAGAGCATGGCGCGTTGCGGAGACCTACAAGGGTTGCAGTAACAATTTGTCCCCACGAACAAAGAAGCCTTCGAAACGATGAATCAAAGCCTATGGTAAGACCGAGGAGGCAAATTATACAGCGATCGAAGAAGCCAAAGTAAGCCCCGTGACCACTTAGGGACAGACAGATACGATATGAACTTTAGGTCGACATTACAACGACCTTATCAGCTTCTCAAAAACACGTTGCACAAATAGCCTTGCTCTACTCGCGGCATAGTTATCAGGGGAAAAAAAAATTAACAAAAGCATGCTTGTGACGGGACCTGTGTGCACTGCTGTCTCAGTTTCCATAGTATTTCGTGCGCTAGTAACTGTGTCGCAAGAAAGAGATCGACATTAACAAGATCGGCTTTCTCCATTTCGTTGGTTCTTTGCTGTACCGACACGTCACAGAAGAGGGTCCGTATAAATGGCTGTACGACATGTTGTACCGCAACACCTTTTTGAAAAAAAAAATGCAAGCGAAGAGGAAGAGAAACGAAGCAAACAAGTCGGCACACTCACAACTAGTTTTATTCGGTTCGAAGCAAGTAGATGTACAAACGCGCGCACACTCTCGAAGCCAAGGCGTCCAAAACGCTAAACACAAGTTATTAAATATACGGCAAGCTCAGCAATTTCTTTTCCGCATCGTATAGGAAAACATGTCTGACTAACGCAAGTTTGACCACTGATACAAATATGACATGCCTCAAGTATTTTGTTCTTGCCACGCAGTTTTGTTCTTTTGCTTCTTATCCAGAATATTTACCCCGGGGAACCGTTGTTCAAAACGCATACTCTACAATGCTCAGGAAGATGGTTGCTCATGGCATCTTTCAGTTTTAAGTTTCAGACAAGAAAGAAATTATGTAGAGCCACGTCGGTGCGGTACACGTTAATGTCATACCGGGTGTGTTTTATCATTTCTCATGGCTTGGACTGCAGGTCGTCGTCGCAGATCACTGCACTTGATGAAATCAAATCCTCCTTGCGGTTGAAGCTGGTCGCAGAGCGCATGTCCGCATTTGTAGGCATTCAGTATTGCAGGGCTATGACAGCAAGCTATGTCCTTTGATTTCATTGGGAGCTCGTCCTAAAAAAAAAAAAAGGAACACAGGAAATGCTACTGGACTAATTAACCACCTTTGGAAATGGACAAAGAAATTCCATAACGTCCGCAGCATTTTCTATCAGATTTTTATTTTGCTCTCTCTCTCTCTCTATCTTCTAGAACTTTCCCTTCCCCCTTTCGCAGTGGAGGGTAGCCGACCGGGCTCAGCCCAGATTAACATCCCTGCCTTTCCTATTCTTCCTTTCTCCTCATCCCTCCTTACATCGCTTGCATGTTACCTCATGCGGTCGTTAACTCACCGCCGGGTATGGCCGATGTAGCTTTCCTCGCAACTTAGCGGTACCTCGTAGACGACTGCGGTGGAACACTGCGCCGGAAATGGCCCGTATGACGTAGAGGGAGAATGAAGCGTGTGAACGCTCGACATTACAGCCCGTACTGCAGCTTTGTATTTATGTTATGTGAAAAAAAAGTGCAGTGTTTCCTGACTCAACATATCACTTTGAGTCGCTTGCGAGTTCTTTGAAATGATGGAAGCTCCCGCTCTTTTAGGAGGTGCTATCTGTAAGATTTTCATCAAGTGCTGTTTTATTCACAACATACGAGGTCGGTGCACTGATGCCCTTTCGCGCATTTGTTCGTGTGCACTTATAAGAGGCTCTCTTCCTCCGCCGAAATTACTTTCTGAGCAAGCACACAAGTGAGTATAATTTATATGTGCAATGTCTCTTATGGGGTGGGAGGCGCGGGATCTTTTGGCTACTTTATTGTACACATAGTATATAGTCTAAATTGAGTTTGAACGTCAGAACATATTTGTACCACACGCGCGTTGCAATGTGTAATTTGTGAGGTTTAACGTCCCAAAACCAGCTTTGATTACGAGAGACGCAGTAGTGGAGGTCTCCGGAAATTTCGACCACCTGGAGTTCTATAACGTGCACTAACATCGCACAGTAAACGGGCCTCAACCTGCCTCCAGGGAAAGGCAGCCGCCGAGGCCGGGATTCGATCGCGCGACCTTCGGACCAGCAGCCGAATGCCATAACCATTAGGCCACAGTGGCGGAGCAAACGCACATTGCAAGGCGCGCTTGGAAGCATAGAATGTTTTGTTGTTTCTTTAAAGGCAATCAATGTCAGCATGTGATTTTCGTGAGCAATACCATTGAAAGAGTAACTGAGTACCGCCGCATTATGAGCGCATTTCTCTAAGAGGTGCTGCGACACCAGCGATACCGGTGTATGGATTGCTCACCGGGGATCGTACATGCTTAAGCTAGAAAGATTTAAGCCGCGAAACCTACCAAGTCATAAAGGCCACATTCTGTTAAGAAACAAGCAAACGTAATTTACATATGCTTCTGAGCGGGTAACCCATGTCCAGGTTTGATGCCCGCATTTATCATTACACGGAAAGCGGGTACTTCTACAGGTAATAAAGATATCAATATAAAAAGATATTCTCTCCCTAATGGATTGAATTTTAATGCATGACTCATTTTTCCGAGGTCAGCCCACTGATATGAACAATGCGGCGTCTGCTGGTACCCTTATCGTAACCTAGTTTTCGGGAAGATGTTCACCATGACCCATAGTGACAGATACATGTTGAAGACTTGGTTATTTAAGCATGGGCGCAAATTTTGAACCCCAGGATTGACATCTCAGTGTCCTTTTCCTTTGTGTTTTCACCAACGATCTATTTTCGGGGCATGAATATAAATATATATAGATATATATAGATATATATATATATAGATATAGATATAGATATATATATATATATATATATATATTATTATATATATATATATATATGATATATATATATATATTATATATCCGTTGGGGAAAGTGGGATAATGTTGAAATAAGGGAGTGCCATCCAAACAGACGACCACATGCAAGATGCGTACACGCCAGCTCTTTTGTGTCTGTTTTTGCTGGTACTCCCGTATATGATTTTAAGGGGAAATAACGAATGTTACGAGGGCAGCAACTGTGTTAGAGTATAGTACATTGGTGCCACAGAAGGCAGACACCTATTGCCTAATGTCCGGTAGTAATGACAAGAACTTCCATCAGCGCAACCTTGATGCGAAGGCCTTGCAATAATGTTATATGGTTGCTGAGATTCTTATTTGGAAAACGCAACACCCATCTGTCCGCCTATCTATCTATCTATCTATCTATCTATCTATCTATCTATCTATCTATCTATCTATCTATCTATCTATCTATCTATCTATCTATCTATCTATCTATCATCTATCTATCTCTCTATCAACAAATCGCAAAATACGATTTAGAACAGGGAATGTCGCAGGAGCCACGTTTCGACAAGCGGACTTGTCTTCGTCAGGGCGGCGGATTAATTGCAATTGCAAAACGAATTAATTGCATTGTTTCCTTGCGAGGCACAACCAAATGAATCCACCAGAGGCGAAGGAAGGCATAAGGAAAATTGTTGTAGTTTTTAGATGTAAGGTAGCAATTTATCTGTCTATCTGTTAGTTCTCCCATGATCACATCGCTGACTGGTATGAATGCATGAACAACATGACTGGCGGTCGTGGCACAATATGGTATCTTAACATGTCATGCTAACATGGCATGATTAGATTGAAACAAGGCGGGAAGCAAACCAATGCATGACATAGTGACATGCAAACTCCATGCAATAAGCGTTTTGCACGGGTAGCAATAAAGACAAATAACGACCCACCTTGCTGTGATAAGGAAAACGGAATTAATTGCATTGTTTCTTTGCGAGGCACAACCAAATGAATCCACCAGAGGCGAAGGAAGGATAAGGGAAATTTTTGTAGTTTTTAGATGTAAGGTAGCAATTTCTCTTTTTTCTTCTGCTTTTTGGTGTTATTCGTACCTAGTTTACCTTACTGCATTACATTTACGTTTGTTTAAATTTGCACTGGCTTATATCTGTATCTAAACATTTATTTCTGTAATGCGCTGACACGTAACGTATTGCACTGGCACTCAGTCAAAGGCGTTCACACAAGCCCGTCGTGCTCAAGAAACAAAACAGTGCTTTCACTGCCTGTGGGCCGACGAGCGGTGTTCCAGTAGAATCTGTACCGAAAGCGGCCGATTACCGAGGTCGTTGGAGAGCCTGAGTTGGTGTTTGACGTTCTACGGGAAATCGAGTACAGCAGCATAGTTGGTGGTCAATGGTTTCGCCGGTCTCGCGGACGTCGCAGAAAGATGTTTGCTGCCCTACGCTGGGGAAAGAGATAAAGGTGTCAAAAAATGAGGAAGAGAGAGAAGAGCACCAGTCACGCACACACTTGTACGATTACATCGCCAAAAGGCGGTAGCGTAGGCCTGTCGACTTCAGGTGCCTCAGTAACGCATTCCTTGCCTTCTGAGCCATCGAAGCATACATGGTTAGGGTCTAAAAACCTTCGTTGCTGAAAGGTCTCAAGTCCAATCTTTTGAGCACCATTCGAACTTGGTAGCGCTGGGTGTCCTAATGATTGCAAATACGCAGCATGTGTTCCGAAAAGGTAGCAGGTAATTTCAACTATCCCAATGCGACACGAGTAGGCCTTCGTAAATTCAACTCCCATCCAGGGGCGGCATAATAACTTCGTACCGACCAACTCGGATGCACAGACGGTGCGAACCGGTAGTCTAGGACCAAACGTGGACCTATATCTCTGTATCTGAGCTAGATAACTGAAAGAATCTGTCCTGACAGGTCTTGAGCTCTTTAAACTGGAGAAATAAACTCAATTCAATTCAATTCAGTTCATTTGCTTGGTCCAGGTTCGTGCCTATTTATTCCAGCTCTCATTGTGATTGTGCGCGGCCTCTAGTCTTGAGAACTCTAGCCAGCATACATGATGGTGTACGCTCAACACACTTTCAGTGTGCAAGGTTAATCCATGCACACTGGCACTGAACATAAATTTTAATGCTTTCCCCTCAAAAAATGAGTAATAAGGGTGGTCATAAGCCATGTTTCTCTGTCGTTGACAGAAGCTGATACTATACCGTCGACAGTCGTTGATATGCAGCTGAGCTACGCACATCGCGTATTCTTCTCATGGTGAGTAATTCCTTTGAATGCTGTTTTACTTAGTGTACTAAGCTTGACCAGTTCAGTTATTTGTGAATTGAATGGAGCTCAAGGATTCTGTACACAATGCTTACTATGATGGGTGTAAGCAATTCGCATGTATGAAATTTGAAAAAAAAAAACCTAGAAAGCAACTTATTTGTGCGCTAACAGGTTACCAGACATGTTCACCGCGTTGTGGTTAAAAATATTTTTAGCAAAATACAATGCCAATAGCATTAGCCGAATTTAGACACTCAGCAGATAAGTAGTAAGGTAACTATGCTAGAGATTCTGCTGTTAATAGACTGCAGGCAAGCAGACATCGATAGTAGCTAAGAAACATAGACTACCTACCTACATACAACTTGCGATAAGACGCTTCGGTCACTTTTATGTTGGCTAAGCGCATGAAATCCTTTTCCGTATGCCAGTATTTTTCATCCTTCTGATTATATCTTGTTTATTTTAACGTAGGTTAGTATCTAGTGAGGTAGCATTTGTATTCCATTATTTTCAGGGCATTGATTTTTTTCTTAGAAACTTGCGTAAGACGAGGATTTCTGAAGCCAACAAAAAAGTAAAGGTCATTTTCTCGAGGAGACATTTCTTCTTGAAAGAGAAATTGAAAATATGCGCGCATCTCCACAGCTTATGAATGGTTAACTTGTTTGTGGGCAACGTACGGCTTGATATAAATTCCAATTTCAGCAGAAGCGAAGTACAAAATTGTGAGCAATGGCTGAACTGCCTATACAGAAAATGATATCGGTGGCTTAGTAAGTGCCTTAATGTACGAGAAAGTAAGTGCCATAATAAAGACAAGTAATCATTATGCCACCTATTTACAAATCACCTTAGTGGAAAGCGATGACGAAAGAAATCTTATTGAAAGGTTTCAGGATAGACTCACAGCATATGATTAAATATCACAGAAAACCGATCAAAATGGATAAAAATATATGCTTGCGACGACCTTTCTACGGAAAACGCCGCTGTTCAAATCGCTCAGGCGGCAGATGTGCAAGGTTCAAGTGCGTGTCATAGACAAGGCAAGATTGATGTGCTGCACTTATCGTCGACCTGAAGAATATAATGAAGCATTAAGGGCACGATCTAACTTGCTTGTGTACCGAATTGAGCATGTTGAAACGTTTCGGCGCTGAAGTGCTTTTGCCGTCCTACATTGCAGGCAGCTCGTTGCACAAGCCGCTCAACACATTTAGTAAAGTAATAGGGCATTGAAGTTACGACAGATTTCTAAGGCTTTGAGAACGCAACTCTGTGACTTGCTCCTTTCGTCGGAAACACCGTATAGTTTTACTGAAACAGATAATTACAGACAACATACGTTCTCAGAATTTTCTAAGAAGACGAAGCACCTTGACAAGCATTCGGGAACAATATTTCTCGATTACATCAAATAGCAGCTGCGAAAAACCAGTACGCACGGTTTTCTTGAGTAATCATTGAGGTGTTGCTGCAATATACAATCTGACATCGGTTCTTGTATTGCAGGTGCTCTTGCACATGTTTAACCAAGCGTAAGTATCTATCTATCTATCTATCTATCTATCTATCTATCTATCTATCTATCTATCTATCTATCTATCTATCTATCTATCTATCTATCTATCTATCTATCTATCTATCTATCTATCTATCTAATCTTGGGATACTACACGAATGTGGCTCATGCACTCTGCTCGGCCCAGGGCACGCGGGTACGCGCCGCAGGTGGTCTAAGAGAGAAGACATAGGCAAGGGGGAAAGACAGATACGCTAACCGCCTCAGAACAACTGGTGTGTTACCCTGCGCAAAGGGAAACGGATGGGGGAGATTTAAAGTTGAAGATGGAAGGGAGAGAGAATAACAGCACATAGCAGAGCACACACACGAGTCAGTCCATCACTCTTGAGTGGACGCGCCATCACTGTCACTGGCACTAGTTCCATCCCGTTTCTTGAAAAAAAGGAGAGAGAGGAGAGAGAAAAGAAAAGAAAAAAAAGAAAGGCAGTGATTTCAGTACTCTCAGATGTGATGACTCCCGTCGAAGAGATGCAAGAATGGCTTGTGCAGACATAGGTCTATTATCAAGTGTGATAGAGTTAAGGCCACTGGCTGTCTGTGAACGTTACAGTGAGGACAAACGCATGAGGTGTGTTATAGCGTCGCCTAATGTGACAGGCCTCACAAAGGGTGCTGTCAGCCTTTCTAACACGAATGTGTAAAGACTGGAAAACCCTCAATAAAGCGATATATTTGCGCGCTGGCAGGTTAACAGACATGTTCAGTGTGTTTGTGGTGCAAAGGTATTTGGCAAAACATGGTGCTATTAATATTAGCCGAATTTAGACACTCAGCAGATATGTAGTAAGGCAGCTATGCTAGAACTTTCTACTGTTACTAGAGTACCGGCACGTAGACATCTATAGCAGCTAAAAAAAAAAAATAGTCTACCTTATTGCATCCAACTTGCGATAAGACGTCTCAGTCACTTTTATATTGGCTAAGCGTGTGGACTCCTGTTCAGTATGCAAGTATTTTTCCTCCTTGTGATTACATCTTGTTTATCCTTACGTAGGTTAGTATCTGGTGAGCTAGCATTTGTATTCCGTTATTGTCCGGGCAATCATATTCTTAGTAAATTGCGTAAGACAAGCATAAAGACCAGAAGACTAATTGCGTAAGACAAGAAGTCAATAAATAAAGTAATTGTAACTTTTTCGAACAGGCGTTTGTTCTTGAAAGAGAAATGGAAAGTATTCACGCATCTCCAGAGCACATGAATGGTTAACTTGTTTGAGAGCAACGGGACGGCTTGATATAAATTGCAAATTTCATATAAGTGAAAAACAAAATTCTGAGGAATGGCTGAACTGCCTATATAGAAAATGATCTGGGCAGCTTACTTGGTTATACAAAAGAAAGTGCCATAATATAGACAAGCAATCAATCATGTCAATCAGTTGCAAATTACGTCATTGGAAAGCGATAACGAAAGAAATAATGTTGAGAGGTTTCGGAACAGACTCGCAGCATACCGATTAATTACCGCAGAAAACCACGCGCAATGGTTAAAAATGCATGCTTGCGACGATATTTCTACGGAAAAAGCCGCTGTGCAAATCGCTCAGGCGGCATATGTGCAAGGTTCAAGTGCGTGTCATAGTCAAGTCAAGATTGATGGGCTGCATTTACCGTCGACCTGAAGAATATAATGAACTATTAAGGGCACGATCTAACTTACTTGTGTGCCGACTTGAGCATGTCGAAGCGTTTCGGCGCTGGAGCGCTTTCGCCGTCTTACATTGCAGGCAGCTCGTTGCACAAGCCGCTCAACACATCTGGCAAAAAAAAAAAAGAGTAAAAAATAGTGCATTCAAGGTTATGACACATTTGTAAGGCTTTGAGAATGCAACTCCGTGACTTACTTGTTCTTTTCGTCGAAAACATCGCATAATTTGACTAATGCAGATAACCATAAACAACCTACATTCTGCGAATTTCCTAAAAAGACAAAGGACAAATATTCGGGAGCAATTATTCTCCGTTACATCAAGAATTGGCTGCGTAAAACCAGTACTTGCAGCTTTCTTCAGTAATCTTTGAGGCGCTTCTTAATATATTCTGATGGCGCTCCTTCTATTCCAGGTGCTCTCGCACATGTTTAGTCAAGTGTGAGTATATATATTTATCCGATAATTTTATCCGATTAGTTTGGCGGCTCGGTGTGCTCTATAGCTCTCAGTGTGATTGTCTTCTAAGACTTGACCTTCTACCTCGAAAGTGGCGAGGCCCTTTCCGGGCCGCCTTCAAGAGCTATGTATAGCTGACCGAGATGCATTATCAGCGCATTCGTTTCCTACGACGCTGCATTGGCTTCGCAGCCGCTGAAAAGTCGCGAGGTGCCATTTTTAATACCATGTATCGAGCAGACGTCCATGCTAACATTACAGCTTAAGTCAATGACGCCCCACTTACAAGAGACATCGGCAACTTGATGAGACAACAATTTGCATGAGTTAAACAAGCGCGAGACGTGCGTCTTGTTGCCGCTTGCGATTAGAGTGTATAGAAATCGCAATCCCAACGCACTGTAATGACTGAAGGAGACCACACACTCGTTAAGTGGGTGGGAATCGCACCCTGGCGCTGGATATGCCAAGCAGGCACGCCACCACTTGTCCTCGGCGGCTCCTCCCACGGGGTAAAAAAGAGCCGGGCCTGCACGGAACCGCAGGACAGTGACAGCGTAAGCTGGAGGAGCGACCTCCTTAGAGGCTATTGTACACGCTTAGGTAAACAGTGCAAGTATAGGTGGTAGGCATCCCCTGCGCTTCAACTCTTATAAGTTCGCCAAGCAGCGAAGTAACCACTACTCCATAATTACCAGTGCCTCCGTAATGGGTTCAAAGCTACAAAACATGCAGCCCTATGTTCTTTCAAATGATTCCTCGAACTCGTTATGCAATCCACTTTCCCCGACGTGTAGTGGCGTATTTTATTATTTTGCCACGTAACATTACATATGTTAATGCGATTCCCCGGCAGACGTTATACCTGTTTAGGTCTTTTAGCGAAGATTTTTCGAGCACTGGCGTGGCTCAGTGGTAGAATGCTCGACTGCCACGCGGAGGGTGTGGGTTCGAATCCACGCAGAAGACGTGGTTTGAATCCTCCTAGGTGCTGATTGTTTTTTCTAAAATTTGCGCGATAGCGGTTATGGACACCGGCGGCGGCGGCGGCGGACAACTACGGCGCAAAAACGGTCCTTGTTGTGATCTCATAACATCTTACGCTGTAATAATAAAATTGCGACATCAGCAGTTGTGGTGATGGTGCTTGACTAACGGCATCTGCGGTTAGTGTGTGTTCCTACCACTCATGAAAATGTAGAAACAATACATGTGTACTACTATCAATCCGCATGCTTATGTACAACTTTGCTCGTTTGTAGGAGCACTCCTACAAACGATGCTTATAATGCTCCAGATCATCGCATGGTAGTACGTGTTTCTCTTCGACGAAAGAGACGTTCGTGCACTAACCTGAGCTACAAGATCACGCGGTACCGTGTGCTACCCTTTCGTAACCACAGTGAAGTCGATGAATCTAGTAACGTAAAGTTACGCACCCGACTGGCATAAGGACGTTGATCATACTCGTACCGCCTAAGTCAATGTCAAGCAATTTGGCATATGCGATCTCCTCACTGACTGCATCGCATGGCATCGATTTGCACAATGCGTGCTATCTGTCGCATCTATAACCGAATAACTGAAATTCAGTTAAGGAACCCGGCAAGTCCTACGCATTGTGAAAATGACTCGCAGTCGTACTTGCAGCCAGACAGATTCAGGGTCTGGCTGCAAGTGTTCTAACCGTTGTCTTGGTGCTACATAAAGTGTCCTGTCTCTTACCTATCAGTAGGGAGTTTTAGCAGCGGTGGCTTACCGTACGGTAAGTACGGTAATGCCGTACCGTCGTGGCTGGTACGTAGAAAATTGAGCTTCTGAGGGCTTTACCAGCAATTTTTATCATCTGACGACGTTTCCGTGCTCCCCGAGCAGCTAGTTCAGCTCTTTCAGACTAAAATAGCCGCTTGCCGACTATGACGGTGCGGCATTACCGTCACTATACCGTACGGTAAGCCGGCGATGCTAAAACTCCCTAGTACCTTCTATCGTTCTGAACAAATAAGATGCTTTAATCGTTTATTAGCTTTATACATTGAAAGAAGTGCTTTAAATGTTCAGTACGAGGCTATTTTGTTTGGTGTTGTGTTTATTGAGCGAACAATAGAATGAAAAGGTAATAACGCTTGCATTATAAAATCAATCCAGTGCAGGTGTCTCGTTTTGGCTAAATTTGGAAGAGGAAATGAGGCATTATATCGACGTGGCTAATAGGTCGCTTGGAGGCAACGTGTGTTCGTGGGGCTACACGGAAGATTACGCTTATTGGAAGCAAACGCATTATATACAAGGGTAAGTCGATTTCATATTTTGCATCGCAAGTTTGAATTTTTGTCATATTTTCTAGCTTAACTTTCATTTATAACAAATTATGCCAACTATCGGGTATGCATAGTTAGTTTCAAGGTATAAAAAATGCATACAATGTACTGATATGGTGTCTAAACAAATGAAGAGTGTGGCATAAGTCACGTATGTCTGTGGCTGCATTACATATGCTTTTACCATGTACTGCTTCCTAACGTATGCATGCTGAACTTTTTCAGCCTCCTCTGTTATGTAATAAAAAAAATAACGTCATTACCATTGCGTGAAGTCCGTCGTTAAGCAAGGCTGTCACCCCTTTAATTGAAATATTTTATTTCTTTCCTGTTTCAAGCCTGGGTTAAGCCACTGGGCTTCGAAGGGTGTGGGCCCCGGTTGGAACCTCAGCACCGGCAACACAATTTGTTTCTTGCCATCTTTCTGTCTTTCGTTCCTTCTTTGGTAGAAAACTTGGTATGGCACCAATGACGTCACAGGAACTAGGCCTCTCCTAATTGTCCTAAAGGGTGGTCACGTGAATTACTGGCTCAGCCAATGGGAATCTCGCGTGCTACGGCTGCTCCAACGCCCGCAACAACACAGGGTCCACAAAGGCAGCTTTGTTATATTTACTCACGCGGTTGGCTTCACAAGTGCAAATAATCTGCAATATCAAGTTTTCTGTCGTTTTCATTTTTCTTTACGCAGGCATCCTGTGAGGGCCGAAGTTGACTTCATCGAGTACACCAACTGCGTTGGAAACAAGCCTGCACATTTACCAACGAGTGACTGCACTGGACAGTTTACGTGGTCCATAAGGGAGGGACTACTATGTCCTTTCAGCCTTAAGCAGTTCGCTATGGTTCCGGTCCACTATACAGGACTAGAGCGCAGAGCAGTCCTCCTCGAGCTAAATCGCCTTAACAGAACGAGTGAAATGCTTACTTGGGGCAAGCCACATCCAACTAAAGAGAGAGAGTTTTTTGCTGTGAGTAACCCCTTCACTTATGCAAACCATTTTGCTACAGGATGACGGTGTATCGACGCATTTCACAGTAGCTGGAGTTTTTCTTAGCACGCAGGGTGTCGCACGATTGCCTAGTGGCATCTTCTAGGCACAAGAACTTTCGAAACCTCAGCACTAGCTTGCCGAAACATTATCACATACAAGCTGGTGGCAGTGAGTCACTGCCGAAACTAGCAATGTATCTATTGCTACATGTTAGAAGGCCGTTGGCCAACCTGTATTTTCTGACTCATAGCTGTGAAGTTACCCAGTGATAAAGAAAAAGGGACAAAGAAATAATAATTAAAATGAAAAGGTGGGCCCAATCGAAATGTGTGTTCGCAAAATTGGAAACCTAAGAGTACGAGGGCTGAAGTTTTTAGTGAAATGATGTACGATCCCTTGTGAGTCCCTTAAATGGGCCCTTGAACATTTTTTGGGCTTAGAAAACTATGCCAGTCAGTAGGGAGGCTCGTGTGAACGCGGGTGCTGAAGATCACTGCACTGTACCCACCGGGGAATCCGCAATTTGGTTTCAAATACAGCTGGGCATCGCCCGCTCTCCTTTAATAAAACGTTATGAGGAATACCAACCACACCGGCTTTAGTTTCAAACAGAGCTGAGATGCGGCTCCTCCTTCTCCTTTGAGAAATGACGTCACTGGCACCGAGTGCACCGCTTGAAGCAGACAGAGCGTCGCTTCATCTCGTGACCGTGAAAAAATCCTTTGCAATGTTTTATTAGTTCGTTATAAGTCCAACGAATAAAGACAATGTATGTGCTTACGTTTAAGGAAATTGAGAAAGACCAAGCGGCCTAGTCAGTGCTGCTATAGTGACGCCATTTATTAAACGAGTAGCACAGAATTTCCTGCCGTGTTTGAAATGTAATTGCGAAATTTCCTGGCAAGTGCAGTGCGATCATACTTGACGCACATATTCATAGGAGCCCTCACGGCTAATCGGCACAGTTTTGTAAGCTCAGAAAGTGTTGCAGGATTCCTTTAATATAAGACGTAATTGTTTCCCTCAAAGAAACTGGCGTTAATTGATTAGGTTGCACTTAATGGGACTAAATTTTACACTTCGACGCTTCTTGTCAACTAAATGACCGACATCTACCCTTTCTTTACTTCAGTATTGTAGGTTCACTGCAAAGATAAACTTCAACGGCTTCTTCGCTTTTACCGTCGACATACCGGATGAAGGAAGCTTCCAGTGGATTGCTGTTAACGTCACTGCTCTTGCGGATTCCTCCAAAGGGACCACCGTAAAAAGGGGCGCATTGACTTACCATATATTGGGTATATATAGTGAATACTTACTCTGCGACACAGTGAAAAATAAAGACAATTAAAAGAGACACCGAAGTGCCTAGTGCTTGTTTCCGAAAACACGGAGCGTTGGTGAGAATAATATCCGCGGATCCAGCGATATTTTTCGTTAAAGTAATTTTCATCTCCTCAATACACCATCTTTCTCTAAGCTTCTGTCTAGTCTTGATGACCTTTCTACGTGATATAAATGTATATAAAACATATAGACAGACGTACAAGTAAGTAAACGTTGGTGAGGTAATAGGAACGAGACGTTTGGGCGTTAATAGCATAAGAGAGATTAAGACAAGACACAACGGCTGGAAAAGCAGTAACCACTGGTGAACCTTATGAAAAGGACCTTAAAACAGTTTTGACGATTTTGTAAAAATACATAGAGGCGTCAGCGCAAGCGCTACTGATTATTACCAGACCAACATGAGCGATATGCGTTAAACGTACAATTTACTGCAAGGTTTTAAATATGCGCATTTCTAAAGACTATGAGCCGACTCAACCAACGGAGTTTTCAACTGCTCCTGCTCTTAGGTCGCGCCATGGGTCGTGCCGTGGTCCCACGCATCTCAAGGCTTACTTGAGTAGCCGTAGCACGGCTGCTCGATTAGCAACGCACGTGCGTTTTTACCAGCGGCCGTGCTTTTTTATCCAGCGGCCGTGGCCGTAGCCCACATTGATGCCAAAATGCATTTTTTTTCATCGCGGTATAGTCGCGGTACCTGGCGGCATAGATAGGCGAGCGCCGGATCTCGGAAGACATGAAAAAAATAAAAAAATAAAAGCGCACTCCCCACGTGGCGACCGCCGTGGGTAGCGTAGTCGTCGCTAGCGTTTACCCAGCCGAGCGGCGGAGTTGAGCAGAGAAAACACTTTCGGAAACCGTGGTAGTAATTCCAGATTGCCTGTAGCTGGCTGAATACACGGTGGTTCCTTTAATTTACGGTGCCAGTTGTTTGGTAGTGCTGCGGCCTACTGGCTTACCTAACGGAAAAAGCGTTTCAGGTACCGCTGAACAACGAAAAGTTTCGAAAGGGAGCACAAGTTCACGAAGGAGCATTTTAAACGTTTTAGACACGCGCATTAAAAACGTTACAGACCCTTCATTGTGAAGTCATCACCACCGCGTCCTTCGCAAATGAATGGCAGTTTCTTTGAGAACCATCCAATACACACCAACAAAGCCCAGATGTTAGCTCTTTTAGACTTCTTTTACAGCATAAGCAGTTATGGGCTCGTTACAGTGACCGAAATCGGTGGCGTCCACCGGCGGTGTCCGTGACAGCTATTAGCTTCCAGGTTTGTTTATCTATCTATCTATCTATCTATCTATCTATCTATCTATCTATCTATCTATCTATCTATCTATCTATCTATCTATCTATCTATCTATCTATCTATCTATCTATCTAAATTGGCATACTACACGAACACGGCTCATGCACTCCGTGCTCGGCCCAGGGCCCAGAGAGAATAGGCAAGAGGGAAAGACAGATGTTAAACGCCTCAGGACAGCTGGTATGCTACCCTACGCAAGAGGAAAGAGATCGGGGAGATTGAAAGTTGAAGATTAGAGGGGCAGAAGATGACAGCACACAGCAGAGCACGCACGAGTCAGCGTCACAGTTCGCAATTGTCTCCGCGGGCACGGCCTTCAATATCATCTAGTCTACTCCGAAGCTCGGCACGTTCTTCGCGAACTGTGTCCGCCAAAACTTGTTGCAGGTCATTGGTTTGGCTTTCATCCAAATTACACGGTCCTCTACCGCAGCAAGTCTAGCGTTGATATTAGATACAGTTTGTTCCAGCGCAGTTTGACTCTTTTTGACATCGTCAAGAACTTTTCTGAGTTCATCATGACGTGAATCAACGTGTGCCAAAATGCGACGCTACGCACGAAACAGGCCTCTGCCGACGATTTGGTGCTGCCACCTGGCAGTTGCCCAGGGATTCTGCACAAGCTCATGTTTCCCGACGGCGCTGCCAGATGGCGTCCATATCTCCCGCAGAGTAGTACTGCCGGCAGAAGACTATCGTCTTTCGACGACATTTGCAGGGAAGCACGCAGATACGTGGCAAATGTTTTATTGGGTGCTCGTTCGAAAGAATCAAATATGGAAAATAGCAGAACATTTATTCTAATACAGTATGCGTCCTTATATTTTAGTGAGCTTACATTTTAGCAGAGCTGCACTTCGATAGTAAGCTTGACTAAGGGTTCGAAGCCAACATGTGTATGCATAATTCAGAACCCTTACGAGGAGTATATCCAGATCGCTGTTTTGTGCAAAAGGCAGTTTGCGCATCAAGTATTTAAACGATGGAAACGTTTCGAAAAAACAAGCGCAGTGATTCTTCCATCCCTAATCTGCCAGAATGTTTCTTTTTTCACAGTATGGGAAGACATACTCATATTGCGAAAAAGAATAATGAAAAATAAATGTGAAGACATATTTAATAGGGAATGTAGTAGAGCCAAGCTTGGGATATTTCGAAATGGGGCAGCTGCAAAATGCTGTTACACGTCCGGTTTTCAGTATACTAGAGTTTATGCAGTCGGGCACATAACTACTGAAGAAGCACGCAGGAAATTATGTGGGCGCACGAATTAGTTCGAGCTTGCAGAACGTTACAAGAGCATCGCGCGTTCCAGAAACCTACAAGGAGTGGCGCCCTTACCGCAATTTATTTCGAGAGGGCTGCAGTAGCACTTTATCCCCACGAACAAACAGGCCTTAGAGATGATGAGTAAAAGCCTACGGTAAGACTGAGAAGGCAGATTATGACAGAGAACGAAGAAACCAAAACTTAACCGCTTACGGACAGCCGCAGACGACAGAAACATTAGTCGACGTTACGACGATCTTATCAGCTTTTCGGAAACACGTGGCACAAATATCCGCGCTCCACTCGCGGTGTAGTTACCGGCGGAGAAAAATTAAAAACATGCTTGGGACGGTATCAGCATGCGGTACTCTCCGAATTCCCACGGTATTTTTGGCACTAGTTACTGCTTCACAAGAAAGAGATCGACATCAACAAGCCCGGCTTCCGCCATTTTGGTCCCGCCACGGTGGTGCTCGGCTGCTGATCCGAAGGTCGCGGGATCGAATCCCGGCCGCGGCGGCTGCATTTCGATGGAGGCGAAATGTTGAGGCCCGCGTACTGTGCGATGTCAGCGCACGTTATAAAGAACCCCAGGTGGTCGCGATTTCTGGAGACCTCCACTACGGCGTCTCTTGTAATCATATCTGGTTTTGGGATTATTAGTAGGTATGGTAACATAAAACACACAAGGACACAAAGGGGAGAAGGAAGGAGCAAGCTGGCGTCTGCCACCGAGTGAGGCACAGCGCCTGCTTACTCTTTCAGGAGGAGGGAATAGATAGAAGAACTGACAGGTGGGAGAAGATGGTTTTGTGATTTAGGACCCCAGAAATCAATCAATCGGTCATTTAACCTCAGCTACGAATTCAGTAGCCACGGTACTCTCGACGTTCCTGGTTAGCCCACGATAATATACATCCGCTTGTGCTCTTGGCACAAACACCTTATCCGTGTGCGTAAGACTTGGCTTAATGTCAAGGAATTTGTCATAGGCAACTTCACTGCTGACTGCTTTGCATGGCACCGAATCCCACAATGCGTGGGACCTGTACGACATTGTTTGTTTGTTTCGTCCTTCTTTCTTTCTTTCTTTCTTTCTTTCTTTCTTTCCTTCTTTCTTTCTTTCTTTCTTTCTTTCTTTCTTTCTTTCTTTCTTTGCTACGTGTGGCTCACACACGCATGTGAAACGCGGTGCGAAGCTACCTCAATTTTATTAATTTCCATTCACTACCCCTGTGGTTAAATGCCCCCTTTCTGGTCTCTAGAATTAGGCACAGATATGCCGTCTACCCCATAAAATTCTAAACTTTATGTTCCTGTATACTTTTTTTTATGTTCCCAGAATTCCGTTCTATTTCCGCAGAAACTCCATCTGGAGATGAGGTGCTAAGTGAAATAAATAAAATCGAACGCATTGTTCTCAGCAACTAGATATGCGTTGTTCCCGTATCGGCTGCGTTTGATCATTTTTCTGGCTTTGACTTCGGACCATTGTCGCAGATCACTGCGCACGATGAAATTAAATTATCGGGACGGTTGGAGCTAAAGCGCACGTCCCATCTTATCCCGGTGATAGTAGGTGGTCCATTTTCGTGGACATCTATTATTGCCGGGCTAAGACGGCGAGTCATGTCCTTGATGTTCACTGGGTACTTGTTCGACGAATTAGAATCAGAATCAATTTTTATTATTAAAAGTTGGAAAAGTTACAGGCATTTAATATACAGAAGGAGGTCTCATAGTCAAGAGACTGCATCGGGACCTCCTAGAAACATACCTATAGAAAATAGCAGGAAATTTATTCGCGTGCACTGTGCGTCATTTGGTTTTCCTGCACCCATATTTTACCAGAACTTCACCATCATAATGAGAAGCTTGACGAAAACTAATTAGGATGCTGACACGAAGTAACCGGATTGCATCTCGACATAAAGAGCAATTTCCGCATCAAATTTGAATAAATTTGAATACAACGGAAATGTTTCGAGCGAAGAAGAGCAGCGATTATTGCGTCCTCAAGTTAAACAGACTTCGCCTACAAACGGTGGGTGGAAGGCCATGGTAAGCCTGATACGGCAGATTACGAAAGGGAATGAAGGATCCAGCAGTTCCCATTTACATATTGTGACTAGTTACGGACAGCCGGAGAGGGCATGAACTTTAGTCGACTTTACAAAGGCCTTCTGAGCTTCTCGAAAACGCGTTTCGCAAATAGCCCTGCTCCCTTCGTGATGTAGTTACCGTCTTTAAAAAATCTAACAAAAACAAGCTTGGGGCGCGGCTAGCACGCCGTACGTTCTCATTTTCCATTGCACTTCTTGCGCCATTAGCTACGTCACAAGACATATAGTGACGTCAACGAGCTATCGACGTCAACATCGTTCTTCGTTTCTTCGACACGTCAGAGAAGATGACGCGCTTAAGTTACCCGTGTTACGTAAACGAATAATTATCGTGTGTGGACGCTCGAAATTATAGGAGGTAGTGTAATTCCATTTTTTATGTCCTGGCGGATATGCCGTGTTTCCTGGCTGAATATTCCACTTCTGAGTCGCTTGCGAGTTCTTGGAAAGGATGACTCCTTCCGTTCTTTCAGGGGCTGCTGACAGTTATATTTACATCAAGTATTCTTTCATTCAAAGCCTACCAATACAACGTCCCGAATGTCGTTTCGTGCATTTATTATTACGTACCTATAAAAGCCTCTCTTCTTCCACTGAAATTACGTTGTGAGCAAGCGCACAAGTGTGAGTATACTTTCTATGTGCGGTATATTTTGGGAGGTGGTAAATGGGGGGTTTGTTTGCTACTTTTCTTGCACATGTAATATAGGCTAGCGTTAGCTTGACCGTAGAGCATATTGGAACCACATGCATATTGCAAGACGTGCGTGCAAGTAGAAAATGTTTTCTTTTTGTGAAGCCAGTCAATGCTAGAACACGGTTTTGGAACTTTGTAGCGTTAAGAGAGAAAGTGGGTACTGCATTGTGAGCAAATTTCTGTATGGTGTGTTGTGACAACCGCGATATAGGTGTGTGGATGGCTCAGCTGATGTCCCGAATGCTTTGGGTAGAAATAGTTAAACCGGGAAGTTACCAATTAATATATCCTATGAAATAAAACGTTACACTGTGTTGAAAAAAATTGGCAGTAGCTTAGCTCGGCTATGCCAGGATATACGTAGCGTGAGCTGATTTTTTCGTCCAGCATTATATTCACGCTGGTCTTCTGGCATCTTTGCTTTCCGTGGTCTAACCATGGTAGCCTGCAATGAACTAAATGAGCTGCTCTACTCTTGCAACCGGCCGAGCCACTGCTAGATTCACGGGCACCGGGCGCGTTCGGTGCGAGCGGTGGGAAACGCGGTGGACGTTGGCAGCAGATGTATACTACGCTCTACAGCAGCAGCTGGTCCAGCGGGCTCACAGGGCCGAGCATGGCAATAGAGCCCTGTACTGAGGGCCCCACCCAATGGCGGAGTTCTGTAAATTTACGAATAAAAGTTTATTCTCTCTCTCTCTCTCTCACTCCAACGTCCTTCTTTTCCTGCTCCTCAGCCTCACCTTCCTATCCCACACAGGCGAGGGATGGCGCAACACCACCTGTGGACATGCGCCGTGCTCCCCTTCGCCGTGCGCCTCTCCTCCTCTCCACAGTGCTATGATGGCTTGCCTCTGGAGTGCGTAGACCGGCGAGGCGTGCCAGCTGTGTGCCGCGTGACGTCACTGCTTCTCGCGCATGCGCAGCATGGTTCTCCAACAGCCACGCAAAACTGCTCGACCTCGGCCAGTGTAGCTATAACGCTACAAAACAAGGAATTGTAATTTACACACAATTGCGACACGGTGATCGATGTTCAGATTTAATGTACGAGATGTTGCACAAAAGGCAGGTGTTCCTGAAGGCAACAAAGATCTATCTATCTATCTATCTATCTATCTATCTATCTATCTATCTATCTATCTATCTATCTATCTATCTATCTATCTATCTATCTATCTATCTATCTATCTATCTATCTATCTATCTGACCTAGTCACATGGTTCTCTTGGTACTCGTGCATGAAGAACACCTGACTTCCTAATATTCAAACGACAAGCAATAATCATTTTGCACTGACAGCGAAATGAAGTGAAAAAAAAGGACCTGCCTAATAAAGCGATTGCTAGAGTTAATTGCCAGCGCAAGTCTACAGGCATGTGACGCATGTATGGGCCACGGGCAACACGAGTCACTACGCACAGCTTGGAGGGTCCCGCAATGTGCCTGAGTCGTATAACCCCGTGTGGAGCTCTAGGCTCCTGTGGTTGCTATTCTAGCTGCAGTGCAAGATAAGATGATGCGTTAACAACAATTTAAGCCAGTCGCAAGCCGTGAAAAGCGTCGAAACAGCGAAGTGGTTCTTCTATCGTTAATCGTTCTTAGAGGTTCGTCATCCTTAAAGGTGCGTGCCCTGTAACACTTTTAGAACTTAGAAAACGGCGGCGATGGTCGTGGACGCTCATGTAAGCATATCAGGCAAATGTTATTGCGCTGAACGCACCAGAGCATTCGAAGTTTGGTTTCAAGCAACGCTGGAAAGCGCCCTTTCTTTTCTTTTTTCAACATATGTGACGTCACTGAGGCCACCTACTACGTGGCTGGACTTTTGCGTTGCTCTTTAAGAGAAACACATGCATTTTCTATATTATTTGAATTCAAATTGAACAAGTTGAGCATAGCGGATGATCTTTCTGCGATCGGGAAACTAGCGAATATTGTTAAGGCGAAAGCCTTTGATAGCTCATACTCGCGGCGTCGGATCGTCCGTCCGTCCGTGCCCTGGAACGGTAGCAGCTGTGGCCTCCCCCCCTCACACTCTCTCAGCAATCACGTGATGGCACAGTGGCACATAACAACAATTGCGCCGCCACAGCTGTGGACACTCTCTCAGCAATGACCTGACGGCAAAGCGGCGGCGTCCGTCCGTCCGTCCGTCCGTGCCCATGGCATAGTCAGTCGAATGGCCACAGGCTTTCGCCGAACGCACTTTGGAATTTACAAAGTGCGCCTTAATTTTTGTGTCTCATGCGATGTAGTCAATGTGCCCCTTGTGACGCCACTAACGACAGTGCTGTTGCTAAACGAAGGGCGGGCGCTTTCCAGCTGTGTTTGAAACCAAACTGCGAATTCCCTGGTGCGTGCAATGCAATGCCACTTGGCTTACGTGTTCATAGGAGCATCCACAACTGATTGGAACCGTTTTCTATGTTCGAAACTGTTGCAGGACCCTTTAGGCATCGCACGGAGTGCCTTAGACCTGCAGAGCCCGCACGCTAGTGGTAGAAGGCCCGACATTGGGCTATAGCGTTCTTCCCGTGAGCTGGAGGATAGCAAGGGCCTGACGTCATGTTTCTTAAACTCTCGCGGCTATATAGCCTGTTTCAGAAGTTTTATGCAGCACTGTGGAGGCTACATGCCTTTTCGGCCAATCAGGAGGGCGAACACAGTAAACACGGGTTAAACGTGCCCTTCCGAGGCCTGTCGTCTGCGAATGGCGGACGCTTCAGCGGCAGCTGCAGCCTTGCAAGGAGGAGGGGGAGGATGAAGCGGGGCCAACATTGGCAGTAGCGGCTCGCAGCTACGTGTCCGAACAATGGCATTCCGTCTTGCTTCGGAAGAATTCTGCGCTCGATGGCCTTGTAGCCTTGGCTCTGCTGCACGGAACTGAACTAGTGAAACGGATTATAGTCCTGGTGCAGGCCACTTCATTCTAGCTCATACAAAGAATGTGCGTAAACTAGGGTATTTCACGGGACAGCGCACATTATCCTGCGCACTGAAACGCTAGTTCAGTGCACGGGATGCACTGATCGATACTAGCGTTTAACATTTCAATTGAATAGTTTTCGCTAAATTCAGCGTGAATAGTAGTCATAATTAAAACAGTGTTTCTCTCCTGCAGAGCTGACCGTCTTCGAGATGCTGCTCGGCTGCACTCATCGCATGTTCTTCGTATGGGTAAGTTCTTCGGATGTTGTGCCACTAGTACGCTAAACCACATGATTCAATTTAGTTAAGAATTGAAGCCGGCTCAAGGAACCTGTACACGGAGCCTTGAAACAGGAACGTAGGCAAAGTGCATGTGTATACTTTTGAATCACTGTAACAAAGCCTTGTTTTCTTTTTGTACGCACAATAGGTGCACAAGAATGTCTCATTATGTTTTGGCAGTGGTGTCGTTATCATAGGGGAGTGCTAACAACAATATCAACAATAGTTATTTACGCCATTAATTATTAGAAGTTATACAATGAACGGACTTGGGTTAATTAACTCCGTTAGGGTTTCATTGGTGTTACAAGATCCGTGGCCGTACAGACAACAATTCCAGCTGGCAAAACTCGCCTATATACTTGCCTACAACTTGCGACATGACTCTGAAGTCGCAGTAAAAAAAGTGTGCTGCCATTGCGATATTAGCTAAGCGTACAGCGTTCCTATTCATTCTTCAAGTATGTGTACATTTCTCATGGTCTTTCTCATTTTAACATATATTGTTATGGAGTAAATAAGCATTTGAGATACAGCGGGGTAGCAATCTCCATAGAACCTTGAGTAACGCAAACATCAGTGAACGTGAATGCCTCTCTTTCTAAAGGACATTTTTTTAGTAAGCAACGGAAAGACTAAAGTGTGGGAAAATGTTGTTATGTGTCTTACCCATAGCCACTGAATAGTTTATTCATTTAGAAAGACAGCGCCTGCGCACTACGTAGCACCAAGGCGCTGATAGCGTTTCTACGGGCAACATGCCTCAATGAAACGCTGTAAACTGAGTTATAGTGTATATATGTATATATGAGTGTGTGAGTAAGTGTGACCGTATGTACGTGTTATGTTAGATGTGATCACTGTAAATATCATAATCACCGCAAAGTACCTGGATTAGCAAGCCAGGCCATTAACCAGGCTAACATCTCCGGTTCATCAATAAAGTGTTCTCTCTCTCTCTCTCTCTCATTTAGAAATGATGAGAAGGGGTGATAGAACACACAAAGGGCAGAAAAACAACGCACAATTCTAAAAGATATCTAAACTGGCAATGTAGGAATGTAGTGCCAGTTTAGTTGTTCATAAGTCAGTGAGTCACGCGGTGAACACAACCCATCTATCATGTCAATCGATAACAAAAATAGTCGCACAACATTCTATTTGGTCGAATATTCGTAAATGGGCCTTATTGGCTCGAGACTTGCATGAAGAACACAACGACATTCACTTTAATGAATAAATCTTGCTTGTGATACACAAATAAACTTACTGATAGGCAAAATTAGCGTGATTCATTTGTGGGGTTTAATGTCCCAAAACCAGCTCTGTACTTGTTTGTATATAGCACAAATTAGCACTGCCTGTCCGGGGCAGTTGCTGTACCAGTTGAGCTAACCAGGAGGCTTGCAAGTGGCGGCGCGAGCGCGAATCCATCAGCAACTAGAAGCACATGGGCACGAATGTGGTGAATTCGGCCAGGTGGCGCAGTTATTATAAAAGGGAAAATTAGTATCCAGCGCCCTGTAGCACAAGGTTCTCAACATCGACACCTTTGAGCTAAAAACGGGTGTATACTGATATTGTTTTCATAATCATTGCTGCGACTTGCGGAATTCTACACAAGCCCTTTAGCATGGTCATGCCCATGTGCTTCGAGTTGTCGATTTTGGTTCGCGGAGCGATCGCCCAGGGCAGGTGTTGGTTCAGGGTTCGAACTCCGGGCCAGGACGAATTTCTCATCAGCTAGGAAGCTGTCATTTCTAGGAAATCCTTATGGATTTCCTTGTAGCTTTGTCTTACGTCCGGGTGGCTACTAATTTTCTCTTTCATATTTGTTACTCCAATATGCGTAATTACGCAGAACTCATTTGCCAGATAAAGTTACTCCGCTTGAAAGGGGCGGTGTATGAAATCATGCTAAGGAGTTACGCGAAGGACTAGCAGCATAAAAACATGTCAGAACACCGCGCAAAACCGGTAGAAGTATCCGCTTGACACTACTTTTACACGGAGAAGCCATGGTCGACGCTGGATAGGTGAGGCGCATTTGGTTCCGCCATTAGTCATTTAGAAGCCTTAAGGATGCGACCTTATTTTTTTTTGTGGCATGTCTTTTTTGTGTCAAGTTGGGCATGTCTGAACACTTCAACGCTAAATTACTCCGCGAGTGGTCCTTCAAACCAGGCTCTGTTTGGTGTCCTACATGGCTAACAACTGCGTAAAGAAACAGGCATACAAAATGTTGACATGTTCATGAATCCTTGAGAACACAGAGCCATGACCTGCTTCTTTCGTTGTGAGTACTGCACCGTATTACAGAGGAGCTGGGTCCTGCAATTCTGTTAAACATAAGCGGCATTAGGAAACAAAAACTTTTCCTGCATACCAATTAGTGGCGATGTAGAACCACTACTTCGGTTTAGTTTTCCTAACGTAATCTTTGGACTGTTGCTTTAACATATATTCCGATGTCATTCTTTGCATTCCAGGCGCTCTTGCACATTTTAAAGCAATGGTAAGTAACCGCTGTTGTCTTTTCAACTCAAGAAAGTGTGGGCAGCTTGCACTAGTGGTGCAGTGCTGCACCAACAGCTGATCTTGTGGCCGACCTATATTCTGTTTCAGGAGTTCCGTGCAGCAAAGCCAAGGCTACGAGGTCATCGAGCGCAGAATTCTTCCGAGGCGAGACGAAATGTCATTGTTCAGAGACGCACTTGCAAGCCCACTCCATCCTCCTCCAAGGTGGCTCCTGCCACTGCAGCGTCCACCATTGGCAGATGCCATGGCGCGGAGGGATACGCCTGACACGTGTTTGCCCTCCTGATTGGTCGAATGGGCCTGTAGCTTCCACAGTGCTGCACAGAACTACTGAAACAGACTATAGCTTCTCTTGGCTTCTACAAGCTCGACTAAGTCACGTAATTTGTCACGTGGTACATGGTTCTGGCGGGAACTTGCCACGTGACGAACTGTGAGGTCATGCTACATGCAAATGTTTGAGGCACGAGTCTAGGTCCAAATTGGCTTGGCGGGAAGTGTCCGATTGTGACGTTTTCATACCGGGATTAGGCGGGAACACGTCACGTGAACAGCTGTGACGTCATGTTTCGTGATTTGGGTCACGTGACTATATGGGACGTCATTTCCCGTGGTCGCACTACCTGTCAGTAAGCTACGCTATGCAAGCTCGGCTATGCTTGGTAGTTGCTAGGTGATGTGACTAGGTAACGTCAGATAACTCTAGCCCAACTTCTCGTAACTAGCTGTGACGTCACATAAGCGGTCACACCAGCTGTAGCCAAGCTATGCCAAGCGAGCGCTGCTATGCCACGTGGTGTCTAGTCGACGCGAGCTGGAGCAGAACCGTCTGACACTGCCTCCAGGATCTGCCCACAGTTTTCAGTCGGCAAGAAACGGCATAACGAAAAGCTTAATAGCTCGGCTGCAAAAATAACGATACAGAGGAACTCACGTGCTCAGTTCGTATGTATTGTTATACATACGAACTGCCTCAAGGATGAACCATCGCCATTCGTTCGAGGAAAGACAAACTCGGCAGCCTTCGTGCGCGAGTTGTATTTCGGTGCTTGTTTGTCGTTCGAAAATTGTTGCAAATTGCAAAACGTGGAAACTGAAGGGTTGGAACCACGCCACTCAGTATTGCACACGGAAATGCAAATTCGGTAACTTCGCCAAGTGGTATGCTGTTTCTTTCAGAAGTATGTTGCATTTTACTGATGTTTAACAGGTTCCATACGCTAACCACTGTCTCAGATGTGCTAACCACTGTCGCTGGGCGACGCGAACTGGCCTGAATTTTATGTTTTACCAGTACCTGCTATTGTTCTGGACTAGTTGGATGCGTTAATCGTTCATTAGGTTCATCAATTTAACTCAAGTGCTTCCCATGTGCGCTAACAAGTTCTCTTCTTTGGTACTTCTCTAGTGGAGATAACGATAAAAGAAACAGGTAAATAACGTTAGCATTCAAAAATGCTCAATCCAGTGCAGGCGCCTCGATTTGGCTGGATTTGGAAGGACAGATGAGAGAATACATCAACAAGGTTAATTTGTCATCAGGAGGCAATGTGCGTACGTGGGGCTACACAAATGATTATGCCTACTGGAGATACGGAGATTCCAAGGAACAGTAAGCTGATTTTTCTGTCATTCCTCTCGCCATCTTGAGATTATGTCTCACTTTAGCGTTCCGCATGAACTTATATCAAATTGCGCGAAAGGATCAGCTAAGCCAAAGTGAATGTGAAAGCACGCAAGAATACAGACTGACGTGCCGGTGCACTGAGAATTGAGAATGGCGTAGCATGCGACAGTGATATCTCTGAATACGTTACACATGAATTTTTTAGTAGTGTTTACTGGCGTATGCGTTATGGCTTTCTCAGTTATTCCCGTTCGTACAGTTCATTTACAAACCATCGTAGGTTAACCCTATAAGCGCCGATGAAATGTCTAGTAAATGTTGCTGAGCAAATTCGCTGCCCTTACAACTGCACATTATTTACAGAAGAAGCACTAAGAACGAACCATCGATCATGCATGCAGACCGCAGGCATGGCGAGGCCAAAGGGACGAAGTGTGTGGTCACCCCTTATCATTTTCTCTTGTGACGTATTTAGTAAGCTCTGTCTGCGTCCGTCAGTGGATGGTTCATTCTTAGTGCGTTTGAGGTTGTTCAAGCGCCAGTCACGTGGTACACTTTCAAACCTCGCTCGCTTTCTTAGAAAACCGAGAAATGGCATATCACGGAATATACGCATATCTGGCTGTATACATGGCACGTGTCGATATGTGGCCGTATTTACCCAATAGAGTCATACATGGCATTCTTCGTGTAGATATTTTATTGCCACATATGCTTATCTCACGATTTGCGCAAATATGACCACATATATCCATGATATGCGCTATTCCTGATATCGCCATATATGGCATTTTCGTAAGTGATGAAATGATTGATTTCTGGGGTTTTACGTCCCGAAACCACTCTATGATTATGAGAGACGCCTTCCATGAAATGTTCCGAGGGTCGCGGGATCGAATCCCGACCGCCGCGTCTGCATTTAGATGGAGGCGAAAATGCCAGAGGCCCGTGTACTGTGCGTTGTCAGCTGCACGTTAATGAACCCAGGTGGTCTGAATTTCCGGAGCCCTCCACTACGGCATTCCTCTTCTATCTCTTTCAGTACCCTTTACCCTTCCGCCACGGACTCTTAGCCGTGCTCCCGACATGGGCTGCAGAAATTAGCGTCCCTTCCTTAACCGAACAACAATAATCATCATCAGGAACCAGTGCTGCCGGCGTCCCTACGCTTACAGAATAGGTGAATCAGAATCAGAAATCGTTTTATTTAGTCGTCAAATTAATTACAAAATATGTGTATACAGAAGGAGGTCCCATAGTCGGAGAGAGAAAAATTCCATTTTAAAAATTTCCGCTGACTTTAAAGCGAAACCAATGCAAGCTTGTACACCCCGAATGACGCGCTTCTATTGAGATGAAAAAAAAAAAAGCAGAAAATCGATAAAGCACGGTAGTACAGCACGGTTGACACTCCTTTTAAGTTTCATTGAAAACGCTACAAACACGGGGGCACGATTACTCCTGCGTTTGTGCTTAGGTCAGCCTTTGAAGAAACTTGTGCATGATAGGGAATTGCTTGCATATTTATCCCAGGCGGTTGCCACTAGCATTTCTGAAATCGTCATTGAATGATTTCGCGCTGAAGGATGGCCAACTCAACAAATATCATTTCGAACACATTACACTTGGTTAGGACTATTAAGTTTTTCTTGAAATCGGACTGAAATAATGCACGAAAAAAAAAAAAATGAACCAAGAGTTGTAGATCCGTCCGAATAAAGCATAATGTTGACATTATCAATATTTCAGTTGGAGCGAACATAAGTGAAGTGTTGTGCATATTGACGGAGTTCATGCATCGTGATTCAGTGCATAGCGTAAAATGTGTCATCCCTTTCTCTCTCTCTCTTTTCTCTCACAGACATCCGTTGAGAGCCGAAGTTGATTATGTAGAGTACAGCAAGTGCAATGGACGAAAGCCTCCGGAATTGCCGACAACTGATTGTGCTGGCATGTTTACGTGGTCCATAACGGGAGGCGTAGCTTGTCCTTTCAGCCTTCAGCAAGTCACTTCGGTTCCGATCTACTATCAAGGACTAGCTCAAAGGGCGGCGTTTCTCGAGCTAAGCCATCTTAGCAAAACGAGTGGTGTCTTTACGTGGGGCTACCCATCAGCAAGTAAAGAGAGACTCGAGTTTTCTGCTGTGAGTAATCTTCTTACTTACGCAAGCTACTCTTTTTTAATGACGTGTATTTGGACGTTTCGAAATTGTTCGGTATTGGCTAAGAATGCAGGGGGTATTTTCTGAGTATTGAAACTTTATTAACCCCCGTAATTGATAATACCAAAACAATACAAGTGTATGGATGGCGAAAGTAACTGCCCATGCTTTCGAGGAAACTAGACGTTTACGTCTTCTAGTTATTGGACGGTCGCTATTAATTGGTAACCAATATTCTTCTGAAACATACTTGTGAACATGTCCCAATGAGAGATGAGCATTTGAGCAACCCTGTTGAAATATTCCATAGTTACTCCAATAATTCTATATTTTTCCACCTTACCGCAGAACTCATTTGCCAACGTCAGAATGTTGCTGATATAAAAATTAAATAGACAATCTTAGGTAATTAGCGACGTAATTTGCGTGTTTCTCACGGTAACTGACGTCGGCCCAACCTGACACGTCGTTTTTTAAGAAAGTTTTTTTTTTCCCTCGGAGAGCCTATCTTCGGTGAGTATCCGCCGATACACGGGGTATATTTTTGTGTTATTGTTATATCTTTCCGCCTCCATCCTACGTAAACCTGCCGAATTACTGAAATTACAACTCAGAGCGTTTCAATAAAAAATAAGGCTAACTGAATTACGTTTACGAAAAAGAAAAGAAAAGTGTTAAGCGTTAGGAGTAAAGCTTTTCATTGAATGGCGCGTGATTAGCAAGGTGAACGGATTAATTAGGAAAGATCATTTTAATAGAACCTTGGCCGGCAGTAATTACGCCGTAGCTACGCTGCTGTTCAGGTACGCTTTCACTGCCGCCGTTTTTTTTTTTCTAGTAAAAACATGAATTTATTGTGTATTGACGCCACGCAGTCTCCGAGATGCCCTGATAACATTTCATTTCTATCTGCTATCTCCGCTTTTCGTGCCATTTCGTGAAGCTCGCTGATAGTGCACGATAACATTTTTCTTGGGCTAGTTGATACTTGATCACTGATAGTGATGTAATGCTCTGGGGGAAGGCTAGGGCTGTCGTGACTTTGAGCATAGTTCTTGTCTCGAAAGTCGGTGGGATATAGAGAAATCACGTCTCGTTCACTTGGTGTACACTAAAATTGGGACGGAAGGCTACGAATCCATGACTAACATGAGTCGTGGCATCAACAACACGACGTGCTCGTCACGTATGACAGGATGGGCGACAGTTGAATCATGTGGCGCTGAAATCCTCAATGGATGTGCTAGTACGAGTTAGGGGAACCTATAAACATCTAACTTCATAGCCAGCTGGACTCGAACCCGCGACCTTTGCAAAACATAGGGAGGTACCCTTTGAGTGGGCAGACGCAGTTGCCTTCGTGGTGCGCTGTGTGTTCCATTAAAAGCAAAAGTATACAAATCAGCCACATACTCTACAAAGTTTACCTAAAGTATACAGTCCATGCAGGACATCTTCATGATGTGTCTTTAGTGGTCAACCAACGGTTTGCATAAAGCTTACATAAAAGGGCCTCAAAGTTTACCGATAGTTTAGGTTCCGCACAGGGAACGGTGGCGGAGCTGGACGCACCTTTCACTGAACCAGAAATTTGGGAGGTTCTCCAGGAGCTCAACGGACGCTCTGCACCGGGCCCGGATGGAATCTCAAATAGGCTCCTACGTAACTTGGATAGTAAATCCATCCAGAAGCTAACCGAGGAAGTCAACAAAATCTGGGAGACGGGGCTTGTCCCCGAATCCTGGAAGACTGCCTCCGTGGTGCTTATTCCAAAGCCAGGGAAACCTTTAGCACCGGAGAACATGCGGCCGATCTCGCTTACGTCCTGCGTAGGAAAGGTGGCTGAACATGCGATCCACAACAGGGTGTCCCGGTACATCGAAATTCACGAGCTATTTCCGCAAAACATGGTGGGATTTAGGCCTGCCCTATCTGCACAGGACGTCATGCTCCTCATTAAGAGACAAATTATCGACAACTACACCAGAGATACTAGAGGCATACTAGCTCTAGACCTGGCCAAAGCTTTTGACAGCATCTCTCACAAGTTTGTGCTTGAGGCAGTCTCGGATATGTGTCTGGGACAACATTTCCACGCATACGTTAGCTCCTTTCTCAGGGAACGCAGGGCTTCCATTAAGATCGGCCAACTAAAATCCGCGGAATTTACCTTGGGAGCGAGAGGCACTCCACAGGGGGCCGTCATCTCTCCTCTGCTCTTCAATATTGCCATGAAGGGCCTCTCCGAGCGACTCGCCACGGTTCGCGGGATTAACCATGCTCTCTACGCGGACGATATCACTGTGTGGTGCATGGGAGGGTCCGATGCCGAGGTAGAGCAGGCACTTCAACAGGCACTCAACGTCACGGAGGGCTTTCTAGTCGGTTCGGGATTGAGCCTGTCGCCTGCCAAGTCCGAGTTGTTACTTTACCGACCCACCCGACAAGGGATGAGGAACCTCACTCCTCTAGAGCAGATTCCAATATCTCTATACACACGTGACGGGCAGAGAATCCCCAGGGTAGACTGCATCAGGGTGCTCGGACTGTTGCTGGAGTCGAAGGGGCGCAACTCGCAGATTATAGCTCGCATCACTTCCAAGACGGAGAACATGCTTAGGCTCATACTCAGGGTCTCGAACCGCAGGGGCGGGCTGAGCGAGAGCAATCTCCTTCGGCTCTACCATGCGTTTCTCATGAGCCACATTAATTACGTCGCTTCGGCGCTGCACTGGTCCAAAAGGGAAGAGGCAAAAATCGACGCACTAATGCGCACGAGTATAAAGCGACTTCTAGGGTTGCCTCTCAGCACGAGCACCGAAAAGCTCATACAACTGGGCATGCATAACTCCCTCTCGGAGGTGATCGAGGCGCAGAAAATGGCTCAGGTAGTGCGCCTGTCGTCCTCGCAGGCCGGTAGACGTATCCTGGAGTCCATTGGCTGCGGTCTTACACAGATTCGCGAACGTAAAGTGACTCTACCGTCTTCTATCAGAGGTACATTTGCCGTAGCTCCACTTCCCAGGAATGTCCACCCGCAGTACAATGTAGGACGCCGCATAGCTCGGGCCCGTTCCTTATTGAAGTCAGTTGCAGACAGCCCGGACCTCGCTACGTTTGTCGATGCAGCACAGTACGGGCGTTCTGATCGCTTTGCAGTGGTCTCAGTCGACCATAGTGGCAAGCTCCTATGTGCTGCGTCGGTTAGAGACGTTTCGGCAACGATTGCTGAGCAAATTGCCATTGCTGTAGCAATGAAGGACGTATCGCGTCCAAATGTCTTCACGGACTCGCGGTCCGCTGCCAGAGCTTTCGCCTCGGGCTCGATCTCGCGGGAGGCAGCAGCTATCCTCGGCAGCGAGGGGGCTGCCGGGTTTCACACCATAACATGGTTCCCGGCCCACATGGGGGCCAACGTACACCCCGATGTCCCCAACGCCAATGAGTTTGCCCATGACCGTGCGCGAGGTTTCACTCACCGCGGCGGTCCCGGCGAATTCGCGGGCGGGGATGCCGGCAGGTACAGGGACCCGCTCCTCACTTTTCACGAGATCGTGACTCATTATCATCTCTCTCGGAGGGTCTTTCCACTTCCTCACCCTAAACTCACTCGTCCGCAGTCTTCGGCCTTCAGGATGCTCCAAACGGGGTCTTTCCCTTCGCGAGGCAGGTTTAGTAACTTCTCGCCCAATGTTGAACCGCATTGTCCGAACTGCGGAGAGGCTTACTGCTCACTAGCTCACATGCTCTGGCAATGTCCTGCGTTACGTGACACAGAGTTCAGCAAAGAAGAGGACTGGGAGGAAGCCCTGAGAAGCGGCGACCTTTCGGTTCAACTTCGGGCTGTCCAGAGAGCCTGCGAGAGGGCGGAGGGCCACGGTCTTCCTGTCCCTGCGTGGGAGCGGCCCGCAACTGCTACAGGATCCCCCTAAAAGGGGACGTCCAACTGCAGTTCCTCAGGACAAAAATAAAGTTCTGTGCCTGCCTGCCTGCCTGCACAGAGTTGCCACAGCAGGAAGTTAACAAAGCTAGCGCCAACGCACAGGAGGACAGCTAAGGAAAACAAAAGCACATGTGACAGTGACGCAAGTGACGGACTGTGACTGTCTGACTGTGTGTGTGTGTGTGTGTGTGTGTGTGTGTGTGTGTGTGTGTGTGTGTGTGTGTGTGCTATGAGATATGTTTTTCTGTCTTTGCTCTCTTCCCGCTCCATCTTTCAATTTCCCCCATCCCGTTCCCACGTGTAGGGTAGACGGTTGGGGTAGCCAACCGGCTACTCGGGTTAACGTTCCTGCCTTTCCCTCTCAACTATTGCCTCTTCTGGAGTTTGTGGCCAACCGCAGTTGTGTATTCACAACTTTGGTGTCTGGTTTGGCTATGAAAGTGTCCGCGTTATTTTCATATATCGTGCGAACGTTGAGATTTATCAGTGCGCGCAATCTATGTAATACCTGATTGAGACAACATATAAAGCAACGTAAACACAAGGAAGATGAATGGCAGAAGGACTCTCTGCATGGTGCGATATTATGCAGACTGCATGATTATGTGGCAGGAGAGTGCAATGCTGTAATGTCGACAATTATTTTAACCCTGCTAATTACCACTTACTCTGCGCGTAATTATTTCAACTGGAGGGCTTCGTTTCACATGATTACGTTGTGCTTAATGGAACTACCTGTGCACGCGTCTTTTGAACCTAGCTTGCTAACACCTACTTTTACTTTCTTTACTTCAGACTTGCGTGTTCGCTGCAAAGATAAACTTCGATGGCTTCTTTGCCTACACCCTCGAGAACCCGAGTCAAGGAAACTTCCAATGGGTTGTGGTCAACATCACTGTGCTTGCAAATCCTACCAAACGGCTCACTGTCAAAGAGGGCATATTAACGTACACGATCGCGGGCAGTTATGCGGAAAGCTTATATTGCAGCGCCCCGAAAAATAAAGACCGTTAAAAAGACTTTGGAGTTTCTAATGCTTATTCTGAAAACACAAAGCCACATGCTACCAAAGCGCTCACTGTCAAAAAGGGTGTGTTAACGTTCCCGATCGTGGGCAGTTATACGGAAAATTTACTTTGAAGTGCCCCGAAAAATAAAGACAGTTAAAAGGATATTGTAGTTTCTAATGCTCATTTTGAAAACGCAAGGCCTTGCTGCTCGTTGGCTAACACTAGACGCTCCAGAAGCATTTTCGGTTCAAGTAGCTCTCATCACTTCAAGGAATCACCTTTCTCTTAATTTCTGCCTAGCTTTCATGGCATCCGATATCCACATACACGAATATGAAACATATGCGTGCGTGCATTGCACTCATACGCATACAAAACCTCCTTGTAGCAAATGTACAAGAATTCAACAGCCATTCCCATGTCAAGGAAATCGGAGAAAGCGAAGTTTCGCGTGTGCGTGCCTGACCCACTAGTTTTATCTATCTATCTATCTATCTATCTATCTATCTATCTATCTATCTATCTATCTATCTATCTATCTATCTATCTATCTATCTATCTATCTATCTATCTATCTATCTATCTATCGTAACGCTTCCGTACCAGCCAAACGCCGATCGCAATAAGCAAGTTCGCTTCGATGTAACAATTAAAATTCATCCTGCTTATGCGAAGACACATTTCACTTTCGTGTTATACCAATCACTTTGACGGAAGGATCAGCCATATTTTTTTTTTCGGTGAGTCCTTGCTCCAGCGACAATTAAAAGTGCAGTATTAATAATCAGTATAAATATGCACCCCAAAGCTTTCGTCTAGCACGCCGTTATTGTGTTCACATATGAGCAGGAGCTGCCACGACAAAAATAGTTATCTTGCTCTCAAACTGTCGGCGTTGTGCTTGTCTCGAATATGCATTTATAGGACGTTGGTCGACGCCAGGTGCGCAGGTTGCTGTCCTCTATAAAGGTTAGCGTCCGCTGCAAGTCTCAGAGAAGGTCAATGTTAGTAAAGAATCAGGATAAATCTGCCAGCGTTATTTTTTTCTGGAATATTAATAAGCAGGCACGGGTCGTCCCTTCGCTGCAGAAGTAGTGGAGGATGATTGATTTCTGGTGTTTTACGTCCCAAAGCCAGCTGTGATTATGAAAGACGCCGTAAAATAGGGCTCCGGAAATTTCGACCACCTGGGGTTATTTAACGTGCGCTGACATCGCACAGCACACGGGCCTCAACATTTCGCCTGCATCGAAATGCAGCCGCCGCAGCCGGGATTCGATCCCGCGACCCTCGGATCAGCAGCTTAATACCACAGCCACTAGAGCACCGTGGCGGGGAAAAAGTAGCAGAATAACTGTGCCGTTGTAGCTGATGACGCAGAGGCCGAAAGCAGTCGTGGGTCACGGGGTTTCAGATATCAGAGTGAACTATGCACGCGATTCAGAAAGTAGGGACAAATACTACCCTGTAAACGCAGCCGCGTCGTCCAATTGTCGCAGGATGCACAACGAATGCGAGCGTATGGCACATTTGCTCGAACTAAGGGAGCAGCGCCTTCGATGCGACGGCAGTACTCAGAGATGCGCAACAACTTGTCGCCGTTAAATCGGCATTACTGGCATACGATTGAAAGATTCTAGGCGAAGCCCATAGTAACAAATGCTGGCGTTTTTTTGCTTGTCAAAACAACGACGTCATCATGAGGCACGACGTAGCAGAAAGCCCCGGAAATTTTGACCGCATAGATTCTTCCTCCACCGGGGGTTTGGTTTGTTTAGGTAAAAAAAAAAAAAAGAAATCACTGCCCTTCTCACTCCGTGGTCGTGAAGGTGGTCGAGACAACGAACCCAACGCAAGGAAGTCCAAGAGCGCAGGTTCGAACGGCAAAGCTGCGTTATTTACACTGAGACGCTAGTAAGAAACAGGGGAATCCGTTCTTCTGTCTTTGTTTTCTTTGTTGTTTGTTTGTTTGTTTGTTTGTTTCTGTCTTTATTTTTCCTTTCCTTGTGGTGCCATAATGGAGCACTTCGGATTAACGTTGAGTTGTGGTTTATTAACAGGCACATCAATGTAGCCACTCATGCACTTTCTTTTTTCTTTCCGCTTCCCGCTATGGAAATGCCGGAGTAGATGTTGCGATCGCATGTAAAAACTTCGAGCTAAGGCAACACACACACACACACACACACACACACACACACACACACACACACACACACACACACACACACACACACACACACACACGCACACACACACAAGCCTGTATTTGCACTACTTCCGTGATCGGCCCACAGTTCTAGCCTACGGGATCTGTGCGTGCACGGAGTGATACGCTGAAAATTAGCGTGTAAGAACACTTCGTGATCACTTTCGTTTTGTTTCTTTTTGTAATTGCTTGTTTTTTTGATGACGTGAAATGCTTCGACTTATTCAAGCGATTCAACTTTCTAACTTTTCAAATAAACCGTCGTTACGAGGGCGCTGCAAGCAACCCCCCCCATAAGGTCCCACATTGCCCGACCATCCGGGCACGCCTTTCTGTCGCTCTCGAGATGTGCTTTTGGCTGTGAACTCTTGTGGTACCCTTCCTCTGTCCCCGCAAAAAGGATGGGACAAAACTTCAGTGGTGCTGTTCGCCGATCAACGCCAATCTTGACGTGTCTGACTTGCTGAAAGAGGCAGAGAAAATCTTAGTGAAAGCCCGGGTACGCCCGCGTCGATGACGACGAATTCGCGCAAAGCACTGCTGCCGGTAACAACAACGGTTGCGGCGACACCGTTCCCCAACCTGGTCACCGTCCTCGGGAGTGGACAGCATGGCTGGCAATACCTTGAGGTAGGAAAGAACGCATGTTGGTCATATAAATCTGCTAAACGACTAAAGGTCGGGTTGAATGTCAGCTGTAGGCTAGCAGTGTTCGACTGGCAAAGAAACATGCCGAACACCAATACCACTATCAGACAACCCTTGCAAGTCGCTGCAGTGCGATACACTCGCCCTAGGCGATCATGACGGCTGGCGAAATGTACGTGAAAAAAAAAGAAGGAAAAGAAATCGTGCAGCTTATCCAATATCACTTAAACATACGGTGTTATTACAGGTCGCGTCACCTTTACAACTGACTAAAATACATCTACCTATTTTGGATGCTACTATAGCAACGAACTACGTAAAACTCAATTTAACACAGTATTTCAGGTGTGACGACTATGAACGCAGCACTCAGTGTGCTGCAGTCATATCACATTCGCACTTTAGAGATAGTTTGGTTGCGATGCGACCTCATTTGCGGCAACGAAGGGCCAATTCGAGCTTACGATACTAGTAATCACGACCTGATCCAGGGCGTGATATACTACTCCGAAGTGCCAACAAGCGAGGACATAACGGCTAACCTAGCTTGCTAGACGTACAACACAGCGTTGCGTAAACTACGCGCCGGTGAAACCCAGGCCACAGTGCCGTCCCGTGCTAAGTCTTGTGTGTTCACTTTCCCCATACTGCCACAATGTTCGTGAACAAACTAGCCTAACTAAGAGCCCTTGTGTTCACTTGTCACTCGGGCAAGATAATCAGCGCTTGACCAATGGACGAAAACAGCGCAGTTCTCATTGCATTTGAGGGCTCCAGGTGGTCTAAATTTCCGGAGCTCTCCACTATGGGGTTTCTCATAATCATACCATGGTTTTGGGACGTGAAACCCCAGAAATCAATCCATAAATCAATCAATCAATCAATTGAGGGCTCTAATCCGCTCAAATTTCGCTTCTATAGTGTGTTCTTGCCAGTGAGATATGCTACCAAAGTCGGGGCCTGCCGCGGTGGTCTAGTGTCTATGGCACTCGGCTGCTGATCTGAAGGCCGCGGGATCGAATCCCGACCGCGGCGGCTGTATTTCGATGGAGGCTAAACGTTGAGGCCCGTGCGCTGTGCGATGTCAGTGCACGTTAAAAAAAACTCCAGGTGGTCAAAATTTCCGGAGCCCTCCACTACGGCGTCTCTCATAATCAGAGCTGGTTTTGGGACATTAAATCCCACACGACCAAGGTCGGCAGTGCATAAACCATGCCATAAAATTCGACATGGAATCCGAGGGTCGCGGGATCGAATCCCGGCCGCGGCGGCTGCATTTCGATGGAGGCGAAATGTTGAGGCCCGTGTGCTGTGCGATGTCAGTGCACGTTAAAGAACCCCAGGTGGTCGAAATTTCCGAAGCCCTCCACTACGGCGTCTCTCATAATCAGAACTGGTTTTGGGACGTAAAACCCCACAAAACAACAACAACAACAAAATTCGACATGGAACATGGGACAGAATTGGACATGGCATTGTGCAGCTGCAGAGTGACGTAGGTGCGAAGGCTGCTGCCGTATCGCTCAAGGTGAACTGACAAGAAAGATAACTCAAGCCAACTGGAGCAGAAAGGATGAACCCACTTTGCCGCAACTGCGCAGGCAAGCATTTAGCGACGCACAAGATGCGCCTTGTTTTGCAGAGGACTACAAGGCACCTTGACAATACTGCAAACCGACGCATCGTAGAAAGTGGTGGGGCACTTGGGAAGCTTCAGCAACGGCAGCAAGGTGTCGCCATGGCGTTGGTAGCCAATTCAGTCACTTTTGCAGATGTGGTTGTATGTTTTCGGCTTATGCAGCATTAAGTAAAGGTATAAAATTATGCGTATCGAGGATTCTTCGGAGACCTAAAGGCGAATGCCAGGACCTTTTGTAGTCGAACCCGCGGCCTTGGTGCTTGAACCCGGAATCTTTGGCTGTCGAATAGCGCGCGAACGTAGTCTCGCATATAGGCTGTAAAGGCGCGGCTCATCCTCACTCTACACACATATCCCTGGCCACGATCGTTAGTTGTGACGTTAAGTGACGAGAATGTCATTTTCTTGATGTGAAGACCTATAATTCATGCCATTCATGACAATAGGTCTATGCCAAATTTGATACATAACCCAAGAGAGCAAGGCTCGGTGTCACGGGTGCCCCGCCATGGTGGTCTAGTGGTTATGGTACTCGGCTGCTGACCCGAGGGTAACGGGATCGCAACCCGGCCATGGCAGCTGCGTTTCTATGGAGGCGAAATGTTGAGGTCCGTGAACTGTGCGATGTCGATGCACCTTAAAGAACCCCAGGTGGTCAAATTTCCGGAGACCTCCACTACGGCGTCTCTCATAATCAGAGCTGGTTTTGGGACGTGAGACCAATAAATAAATAAATAAATAAATAAATAAATAAATAAATAAATAAATAAATAAATAAATAAATAAATCGACTCACGGGTGTGTTCGCGATACGCCCGACTCTCTCACCACCTGTTAGGGCACCCTGAATCCTCAGCCACGGTTCCGGTGGTCACAATTGTGTTTCAGTGCATCATATCTTTGTCACTTATTTTTTGTGTCACATATATAATCATATTTGCTGTACTATGATTTATACAGCATATCTTTCAGCCACCGCATTTTCAATGTAGCATTCGCATGTGACATGCGGTTCTCGCCTAGTAAATTTTAGCTATTTCCTTCTTTTTTCCACGCCCTATATCCCTATTTAGCCGTCTCGTTTGTTCCGCCGACGCTCCGGGCTTTGCTCTTATCGCTTCGGCTACCATTCTGCTCGCCTAGCCTTGCCAATTTCACGGTCGCATGTTTGTCGTTACAGTTCCTATGAATTGAAGTTGCAAAAATTTTTGCCTTTGTGGCCACAAACACGCTGACAAAATCTAGAAAGCCGAGGAAGCGCACTAGGCGTGCTTTGTGGTGCGAGAATTCGGGGAGAAACAGCAAGGCGAAATTTTTTCAGTTTCAAAAGGACAGCATGTTAGCACCTTCTTTCTTCTGTCCTTACGAATAAGTGAGCGTTATTTTTATTAAACGGCTCTAAGAAAGGTCTAAATGTCTTCCGCTTTAGGCTTCTAGTGATTTCTGATTTTTTTTTTTTTTTTGGATCAGCATCGCACAGTGAGCGGTCTTGTAAAAACAGTGAACATAGTCGGGGCTGACTCTTGGTGACGAGCCGTCACGTGATAGCCTATACGCGCATACGAAAATTTCGTATGCGCGTTAGCAGCGGTTCTTGATTATTTCCCGGACAAGAAAGCTTGCTATTTATGCTTGTCGAACGCTTGTTTCACAAACTGGCTTTGCCCGGAGAGCGCTGCAGTGAACAGATTTTTCTATTTACAGTGCCACCTTTGAATGTTCACGAACACAGCGCAAATGCCCCAAAATCACCTACGCAACCGCCCGTACAAAAATGCTCTATATGGCGATATAAGGAATGGGGCATATGTAGCTATGTATGGCATGTTTCCGTATGTGGCCGTATTTGCCCAAATTGTGGTAGAAGATATACGGCAGTAAAACATCAACGCGAGGAATGCCACGTGAGACTAATACGTATTGGGCAAACACGGCCGCATACAGACACGTGCCATATATAGCCAGGTATGCGTATATGGGCATATACGATATTTCCTTCGGAATAACTAGGCGCTGCGATGAATATTTGTTCCTCACACGCTCGGTGCCTCGCCGCACATCTTTGAAGGCGTTTTGATTGAAAAAAAAAAAAACAAAACACAAAAAAAAACAATTGAGAACAGCAACAAAACTGGAAGCGAAGCACGCATAGCCAGCAAGGTACGGTGTACACAGCGGCGCACTGCTACCAGTACATCCGTGTTTGGCGAATTAACTCCTTCACTTTTACACTTTGACCTTCTTTTAATGTGTCAGCGTACAAAAGCGTACAAAAGAAAAAAGATCTTTCATAAAAAAAGAAACACCCACAAATATTTTATAGGAGCTTCGGAGCCCAATCATTTTTCTCATTTCGGAGCGATGTGTGCGTCAAGCGTACGTTGTGGTTTTTCTGAGAAGCTTCAACGGAAACCGTGCAGCATCGATTTAACTCCCTTGAGCTAAAGCTCCTTCGAAGTCACCCTGCTTCTTTACTTCAAAAGAGCTATGGTATGCCCATGTGACTGGGGCATTAGTTTGTCACATCTTAGTTCGCAAGTAAACGTAGCGCACTTTTTTCCGCGGCTGAGAAACTTAAAGGGCAACTCCGGCGATTTTTCAGGGGACACTGATCTCAATAAAATTTTCTATATATATTCTCCTCGGTACTCTAACAATATATGCCAAGTCTGGAGGATGTAGGTTATTTAGCTTTCCTGTAAATGAATTTTAAAAGTTTTTAGCGGATTCTCACGCGGGCCACCTTGTATTTTTGACGTCATCACCTCCACGCTGCCTACCCAAGCCAGCGGGCCTTCAAATGCAAAACGGCGATACTTCAGCACTCAAATCGTCGCGGTAAGGATCAGAAAAGCTGGCATAACTCAATATGTCGTCAGATGACCTCGCCACTAGCATTTCTTTGGCGCCAGTTCCATATTTATGGTGACGGGAAGGTTGTGACGTCACCGCACACGCTCCGCGAAGCATCTACCCGTTTCGGTTTCGGTTTGAAGACGACTTTCAGTTGCTTATTTAAAATTATTGGTGTGTTTCTGAGCAGACTCAACCACCCTGGCGGTGACAGGACTATCAGTACCACTGGAAAACATTGATATCAGAACATGGTGAAAAAACCACCGGAGTTGCCCTTTAACAGCGGAGCTGCGTAGGGGCCCGCAGTGCCTGTCCCTGATCTCTGAGGCCTGTTGCCCAAGAGTGAAAAGCCGAACCACTCTTGCCCTTGATGCACTGCCCACACTCTTGGCCTCAGCCCAGTGCTACATTATAGTGATTGTGCGGAGGGCAATAAAGAAGAAAAAAAGGAAGGGAGGAAGCAAACGAAAAGACAGAGCCTCGTCATGTGTCTCGGGCGTCGAGTTACAAAGAACGGAAAAGTGGACGGCCTCTTGCTCCTGAATCACCATGCACACTTTTGCCCTTAGTCAACTGCAACATAATAGAACGGGTAATCAAAAAGAAAAACAAACGGAAGGAAAGGCCAGATAAACACAAGATAAACACAAGGTAAACACAAGGAAAACGTAGGAGATCCACAGCTCCGCTGTGTGCTCAGATTTTACCACGTGGAAATGGCTTTATTTCATATTTTTGGACGCTTAAATCATCTTGTTGTTATTGCTCATTATCAACTTCAGCCTGGCATTGTATCTACCAGTCATGACTCCCTGTAACAAGGAAAGGCGTTGTCGGTCTTGGCAAGAGCATCCCGTACAGCTAGATGGATATTCCTAGAAAAGAGAGGTGACGTTCACAAGAAAGAACTCACGTTGCGAATTGAAGAGGAGACATCTGTTATTAACGCAACGCCGATGGTAGACAACCTGGAGGATTCAGGAGTGGATGGGTTTGCAAGTTCGAGACAAAACAAACAGGAACATGGATCTGTCCGCAGAGTACATCAAACCGACGTCCTTGAAATAATCGTTCGTGATTTCCGCCTGCGCTGAGCACTAAGGATCGCGGACAATAGTGCGACACGTCCACAACAGATGGCGCGCAACATCTGTTGTCACGCACCATCTGCTACACACCATCCGTTGTTTACGTGTTCGTGCCTTCTCCTCGTTTCCTATATAGTACTCAGCGGAGCAAGGAATCGCGAACAGGCACTAACAAGCCAAAATAATCGCTCTACTAATACATTTGATTGAAGCTTCGTAAGGGCGTTAACTACTGGGCAGGATGAGTTTCGAATGTGGTTCACGCGCCCCAAAAGTTAAATAAAATGGTATTTCATGAAAATTGACGCAGTGCGGTTTCCTTCCCTGGATACATCGCGTTAGTGATGGAGAGGGCGCCTATTGATGCTCCTGGTCATTAATATATATATATATATATATATATATATATATATATATATATATATATATATATATATATATATATATATATATATATATAAGCGATAGTAGGAGGTGGCGATACGGAGCTTCCAGCCCTCCACCCTCCCCCGGCAAAATGAAAACTGCGCCCCGCATCCCTGGTTCTAACTTTGTCCGGACTAGGAACCGCGCGTGTTCTGTCTGTGTGCTGTGCATTGTACACTCCAGGCGGTAAAATTTTCCGGCGCCCTCCGCTACGGCGTTCCTCTCCTTCCTACTCTCTATACCGCACGCACGCTGAGCCGTGCTCCCGTGAAGACCTGCAGAACATGGCGCCCTTTTCCTTCACAAACCCACAATTATTATTATTGAACACCGATATATTTAAAGGCTCGCGATAACCTGTAGTGTAGTATGAAATAGCATGGCAATGCTTCATTCACGGAGTCATTGTGCAACCTCTTTCTTGTACAATGCCCCTCTGTGGGTTTCACGCCGTTGTATAGTGCAGCCATGACGTTTCCTCTGAAAGCAGGAGGATTTCACTAGAGTGGATTCTAGAAGAAATAATTTGAAGTAATGACATCGGAGAAATATGCATACAAAACACCATTGTTGGATTCAGTTACGGGGAATTTGCAAAGCGCTTTAGACAGACGCACTTGCAAAATGCGAGGGATGTTTCGTAGTTTCGACAATGTGTTGGCTTGGGTCATCTCTAACAAAGGAACGAGCCCTGGATTCATGCTCCTTCTTTCGTGCGTAGAAGTCAATTCACAATAGCCATACTACGCATTTGGCTATAAGATGACGTAGGTTTTTTTAAACCTCATTGTTTTGATATAGATGTCCATTGAGCACTACGGCTGCAGCTGTGAGAGAAGCATCTCTCCCGTAATTTTTTCTATCACGTTGCAGCTGTTAAGCCGCTGCAATGACGTGCACTTTTGCATGATCATCTGCTTTGTCTAGATGAGATCCGCGTACTGCTTGCTGGTACACGCGGTTATTACATTTTGTTTAACTATGATCACAATCCATCACAAAGTTTCTATGCGCGATTGCCAATATGATTATGAAAGATGTTTTAAAATAGACGCCCCACCGAAAGATTGTGAATGTACAATTCGCTCGCTACAGCTCCTAACTATTTAAACGAGCATCCACAGAGTTTAGAATTCGCAGCCCCTGCGTGCCGAGCCAAAACAAAATGTAAGTAGCATACGCTTTTTGTACTGATCTACTTATTCTTGATCAGCTGGATACATATTTGGTATTGCTCAGGCATTTCATATACCCTGTATGGTATGTTCTGATAATAATTCCCCTGCAACGCGGGCGCGAAACAAGGTGCTCTTAATACCAACCGCATGTCTTCCTGCCTGTGCGCTCGTACCAACTGATTCTGTAAACGCCATGTATCCATGAAAAATTGTAAAACGCTTGCGCATTGTTAGGCAATTCTGAAATCATTCTCTTGAAGAAATTGTGAATTTGTTCGCGACTAAATCATGGTCACTTCATAATATGGAATTTCTCGCGTCAGATTTGCAATGAATCAATGATGACCAGGCGCACGTTCTGTTTGCTACGCTGCACTGAAGGAAAGAGAAAGTGAACAGAGGAAGATAGCAGGGAGAACCAGGAGCCTTGTAATGCATTTCCAGCGCTAACAAAGGAAAGAAAAGAGAAGACAGACGGCAGGAAAGTAGATAGGCAAAACGCTGGTCTTTTTACTTCTGGAGGCACAAGGCGTTGTTTCAGATCAAGCGTCCAAGCACTCGCTCTGCAGGAGGTTACGGCAATAATGTTGACATGTCCTAGCGGGGTCGGAGGACGAGGATGTAGGAACAACCGCCTTGTGCCTCTGGAAGTCGAAATACCAGCGTTCTGCCTATCTGCTGTCCTGTCACCTGTCTTCCCTCAGCTTTCCTGTGTTAGCGCAGGAAATGCATGACAAATCTACATTCCAACTATAGCCCAGCTAACCGCTTTGAGAACCAGGAGCACCGCTTCATGCGAGGGAGCATTCAGACTCCTAAGTTTGTAGCAGAACTCCGTTATTGTCGGTTTCCGACCGTTTGGTACGTGTTCTTGGCACAACACTGCGTTTCGCATGGAGAGTGCACGCGATGTCTCCAGGAAGATATCAGTGGATATTTTAGGCCGGACGCAGCATGTCGAACAGTTCACCGAAGGGTGCATACCTTCTTGATGCACATTGGTACCGAACAGTCTACTTAAACGTTAAATAACAAGATGGCAGCTCCTTTATGAAAACGTTCTGGTGAAAGACTAATACGAGGCGTTATGGCCTCCGGCTTCTCGTCGGCCCGTCGAATCTTGTGTTAAAATTACAATGGACACACTGAAGGTTCTCACCTACAGGACCCGTGGAGTCAAGTACTTGCCGCGTGCTTTAGAAAGACGGTGACGGCAGCATGTTTCCAGCGTGTAAAACAAAGACATGTAAATGACATTTGCCAATTATCGCACTATGACGGCTACCTGCTCATCTTCCTGTGGCGATTTACCCGGAATGTATACTAAGTTAAGTGCTGTCGTGCCAGTGGTTCCGAGGAGGAATAAAAACGTGAGGGTACAACCCTGCAACAGTCAGTGTTTGCGCAGCATATGACCACTTGATGCCTGTGACTTTTCTCCTTTGTGCGGAGCCAGAGGTCAGATCAGGACGTCGGAGGTGGAGCCCGCAAAGGACTACCCGATGATGTCCTTGACCGCGTGTTCTGCAGTGCATTCATTGTGGCTTAGTAATCACTACCCTCGTAATCACCGGCGCCATTTTCGTTCGTAATGAAACCGGTGTCGTAAAGGCCTGCTCACGCTCAAGCCGCACTATACTGTCATACTGTGCGATGGGCGCCACGCCCAGAATCGGGAGGGGTGGAAAAACTGCGTGAAGGAAAGGAGAAAGTGCTATTTTTGCCGCCCTTCCTCACCTCAACCAGTCGTGACTGAGCGACGCGCTGCGGCGACGCGGCGGGAGCGCAAAGTCTAAGGAAACGAAATCCGTTCGTATGAAACGAAATTCGTTGCCGATACCGCGGTTTGAACACCATCAGAGCGAAGTGTCTTTACCACTACATTACACATCCACACTTGGAAGACGTGGACACATTAGAACCTTACGAATGTCTACAGCTACGCCGTCCTACCACCTTCACGGAATGGGTGGGCCAAGGATATTTTTTAGGGGCGAAGCTCCTTAAGGCGTGGGTCGTGCGTCCCCGATGTATGTAGTAGTAGTAGTAGTAGTAGGTAGCCACCGGCGCGTGCCTGCCGGGAGGCACGCACGCGCCGAGGGCGAGCGCGTGGCTCCCGGCACGCGCTCGCCCGCGAGAGACAACGTTGGCGCAGGCAGCGTCTCCTAGCGAGTTTCTTGATTGAGAAATACCGACTGCTCGCGTTGGAGAAGCGTTCACCGGCAACCCATATATATATATATATATATATATATATATATATATATATATATAGGCACTGCATCTTGACTTGCAATGAAGTGCCGGTGGGAGATTTCACTTGTGCATTGTGCATAGTTGAACCGTGAGGATTCGTAGCATGCGCGAGATGTTATAAAACTAGATGGCGGTACTTGTAGTTGATGATGAAAGATGCGAGATGTTATAATAGTTTGATGACATTTACTCAAGTGTTTCACTTTTAATTGTGGGGCGAATTGCACGGAAGAGTTTCACGGTTTACCGATGATTCCTTCCGGAGCTTCGCCCCACTCATCATCATTCACCCCGTGAATATGCTGTGATTTTTTTTATGGCTAAGATCAGTAAGCATGTTAGCTCCGCATAGAGTGCCTCGATGCACGCTACTGCTTATCATGCATCGATGCACGATTCCAGATGCACGCTACTGGGTATCGTGCATCGAGGATTCCTTATGTGTAGGAATCCTCGCTGGAATCCATTAGGAATCCTCGATGTAGCGTGCATCGAGGATTCCTAATGCAAAGAACAGGCGTGCGAAACACGCACACAAGGGAAGAGAAGTGGACAACTGAACGCCGGCTATCAACCGAAAAACGGAAAAGCCATGTCGTGTCTAAAGTCATCCCTAACAAAATCATCTGTGCATCAATTAAAAAAAAATCCACGCATATCTACGGAGTGAATGATGATGAGTGGGCGAAGCTCCGGAGGTTCATCGGTAAAAACCGTGAATCTTCTGTGAATCTTGCCCAGTACATCATCAAAGACGTGACAAACACTGTGTGTATATATACAAGAAATTTTTTATTCGGTGAGCCGTTATTTTCCGTTTTCGTACTGGAGCCATGTTTTCTTCGTTGGTCGTGAGCCCTGGTGGTTACCGTTTATATAAGCCGTGGCTTCCGTTGCCCCTTCATCTGTCCGCATCCGTCCGGACGGACGGACAGACGGACGGAAGCTTCGCCCCACTCATCATCATTCACTCCGTGGATATGCTGTGAATCCGCAGCCACCTAGCACTCTCCTATCACACTAGAGCACGCAGCGAGCGCCTCCGCGCCATCTATTGATCAATCCACGCATCTCCACGAAGTGAACAATGACGAGTGGGCGAAGCTGGAGATCGTTCTGTGTTACCGTAAATCACCTGTGACATTTCCCACTCATGCATGTCACACACGCGATGTCATTTATGCTCCTGGTCTGAGATTCCTGCGCTCCCACGTCGTAGATCGTGCCGAGTTCCGGATTAATTTAGTTAACGCGCACGCTACGAATCCTTATGGTTCAACTACGCACAAGTGAAATCTACCACCGGCACTTCATTGCAAGTCAAGATCCAATATATATATATATATATATATATATATATATATATATATATATATATATATATATATTGGTGGCCGGTGAACGGTTCTCCAGCGCGAGCAGTCGGTATTTTTCAATCAAGAAACTCGCTAGAAGACGCTGCCTGTGTCAACGTTGTCTCTCGCAGGTGAGGGCGCGTTCTCTTTCTTTGCGAGCTGGTAGAGCGTTCATCGAAGAGGGAGCGTTTCATAGTCAACGCGAGCCTTTCGCTCTCTCTGTCTCTCTGTCACAAGACAGCAGATGGAAGAGTGAGAGAGCTCGCGCGCAGGGAGGCACGCGCCGAGGGCGAGCGCGAGCCTCCCGACGCGCCGCATCGCAGCACCGCAGCGCCATCTCCTGGTCATTCTGAGACCTAGAGGTGGCTACTACAACGACAATGACAACGACGCCGGACTAGCCCCTAAGGAGCTTCGCCCCTAAAAAATTGCTTTATTGCGCAGGTCGAGCGCCTTTTAGAAGCAGGTTACCATAGGCTAGCTGTAGGCACAGTAGCTGAACATCTAAAGAAGTGGATTTCGACCGGAACGCTTGCTGTAGCAGGCAGTAACATTAACAAGAAAAGAGTCGTGAGTCTTTAACGTCGTGTTTACGACTCCCAGTAAGTTAAGTTGGATTTGTACTGTCGTGCATAGAAAAAATGAGCTGCTGCAAGGAAAAAAAGCGAACAGATATCTGTCAGGTAATGCACACCCCAAACAATAATTTTATCGACTGTCGCATGGGTGTGGCTTATAAGATTCCTTTTAGCTGTGGACGTTTCTGCGTAGGGCAAACAGGACGTGGTATTTATCATATTATCTGAACAAGGAAGGTTGCTATCAGGTCAAACGCCGTCTAATCTATCGTTGCACTGCCGCGATTGTAACTGCACGGAAAAGTTGGACGAATGCGAGATTCTGTAGAGACACAAGAATGAAGAAACGCGTTTAATGGTCGAGGCCTGGCATATAAATGATAGTGGAAGCGCGTGCGAGAGTCAGCTGTCGATTAGCTTAAACAGGGAAGAGATAGATTGCCTTAACTCTCGTCTCTCGGGCATAGACCGGCACATTGGCCCATTTTGCAGGTGGTGCTACCATTCCTGAGCATACGCAGATAAGCTTTATGTCTTCTTTCTTTTTCGCCTCTGCTCTGCTTCGGTTGATAGTCGGCGTTCGTGCTGTCCACTTCTCTTCCCTTGTGTCCTTGTTTTGCAGGATGGTGACACCTGTAGAGGTCGCTACTATTGTGCTAATGGGTGGCGCCCCCCTCCGAGATGTACGTGATGTACGGAGTAGAATAAAATTAGTTGTTTGGGTTCAGAGGCGACCGGTTGTCTGACTGCGGGCTTCACAGGCGCTCATGCCATGTCTGCGTCGTATTCTCGAGTGAACCGATAACACTACATGGTGTCAGAAGTGGTCGAGCACCGACGTCGCGCTTACCCATCGTCCGTATCATGTCTACCGAGCAGTCCAGCTCGAAGTGGATGGGCGTCAACCTTCAGACGCCGGAGCCGTTCGACTTCGGCAACGCTGGGACCTGGCCGACATCGAAAAGTCGCTTCGAGGACTACGCAGCCATCTCGGGTCTCAAAAATGCACCGGAGGAAACACAGGTGCGCTCGCTCTTATATTGCATGGGCCCCGAAGCGCGTCCGCTCCTCGACACATTTTCGCTTGATGCGGCGTCCCTCACTTCCTACGAGACTGTGGTAGACCGTTTCACAGAGCATTTCGTGCATCCAAGCAACGAACTATACGAGTCGTCGCGTTTTCACAGACGCGTACAGCAGCCAGGCGAGAGCGTTGACGGATACTATGCCGAGTTATGCAGGATGGTGAAACGCTGCGCCTATCCTTGAGTGCAAGTTGAAGAAAGGCTAGTACGTGACAGATTCGTCGTCGGCTTGCGCGACTCGCGTCTTTCAGACCAGCTCTGCCGAAACGCTAAACTCACTCTCAAAGAGGCTTGGACGCAAGCACGCCAGGCGGAAGACGCGGAAAAAGAAAAGCGGCAGTCGCAAGATGGAGCAAGTTATAATAGTCCCAACGCTTTGCAAATGGACGCTACAAAGATGCAGAAGTCCGCTCGACATCACCGGAACGCGAAGCCTTCTTTCGAGCATCAGAACGCAGACACGCCCACCTGCGGATTCTGTGGCCGCGCGGCTCATCCTCGAACGCAATGCCCGGCACGCAGCTCGCTCTGCAACTTTTGCAAAAAGAAGGGGCACTTCGCGGAAGTTTGTCGCTCGCGGAAATCGAAACAAAAAGTCGGCTCTATTCACCTGAGCACCGTCGGGGCGGGGGCCAAGTCTTTATTAGTGGACGTCACCGTGGACGATTACACGATGCAATTTAAAGTTGACTCTGGCGCCGAAGTCTCTGCTATACCCGAAGACTTCCCCAAGCTTCCAGCCAAGCTGGACAAGGTTGACACTGTACTTACCGGCCCTGGAGGTCAACCATTGCGGGTACTCGGTTCATATACAGCCCAACTTCGTTGGCGCGGGAAGACGTCCTTGCAGCGACTCTTTGTCATTGAATCGCTCTCTGTCCCTCTTCTGGGACTTCCGGCTATACAAGCCCTCGATGTTGTGAAATTCCTTGGCGGCGTGCAGGCCCCTGAGACATCACTTGAGGCTGACCTGTTCCGCGGGCTTGGCACTCTCAAGGAGGAATATCGAATCCGCTTGAAGCCTGGTGCTACACCATTCTCTCTTAGCGTGCCTCGTCGCATTCCCATTCCGTTACACGAAATCGTGAGGCGCGAGCTCAACAAGCTCGAAAATGACGGAGTGATTCGCCGCGTCGACAATCCAACGCCGTGGTGTTCTGGACTGGTAGTGGTTCCTAAAGCGTCAGGAGATTACCGTCTTTGTGTTGACTTAACCCGGCTGAATGAAGTCGTACTTCGAGAACGCCACATCCTCCTTACGGTTGAACAAGTCCTAGGGCTTATCGGAGACGCAACGGTGTTCTCCAAGCTGGACGCCACAGCGAGTTTCCACCAAGTGAAACTGACTACGGACTCGCAAGAGCTCACGACCTTTATAACCCCTTTTGGCCGGTACTGCTTCTGCCGCCTTCCATTTGGTATAACCTGAGCGCCCGAGTATTTTCAGAAGCAGATGGCCAGAATTCTTGAAGGACAGGAAGGGGTAGCCAATATGATCGATGATATACTCGTTTTCGGACGCACTAGAGAGGAACATGAGGTCCGACTGAACCAGGTTCTGTCCCGTCTTGCTGAGGCTGGGGTCACGCTGAACAAGAACAAATGCTTATTCGGTGTGTCGGAGGTGCCGTTCCTTGGAGTAATCGTGTCCGCTCAAGGCATCAAGCCGGACCCAGCCAAGGTAGCAGCCATCAAGACCATGGAAGCTCCAAAAGACGCTGCAGGCGTCAGGCGTCTTCTCGGGATGATCAATCATCTAGCTAGGTTCTTGCCACACATCTCTGAAATAACCGCTCCAATCATAGCCCTCCTCAACAACTCTTCAAGTTGGACTTGGGAGCACGAACAAGAGGCCGCGTTTGTCAGGGTGAAGGAGATACTGTCATCCGATAGGTGTATGGCCAAGTACAATCCGTCGTATGCCACCACTGTCTCAGCTGATGCTAGTTCGTTTGGACTTGGGGCAGTCCTGCTGCAGACGCAGCCATCAGGCGAGCGCCGTCCTGTCGCTTTTGCTTCCAGAGCAATGACGAAGACGGAGCAGAGATATAGCCAAACTGAAAAGGAGGCATTGGCTATAACCTGGGCTCTCTGGAGGTTCGACGAATTTGTGCGTGGCATCCCACTGGATGTTGAGACAGATCACCTACCCCTCGTCTCTCTTTTTGGTAAGATGGAGCTCGACATGTTGCCTCCTAGAATACAAAGGCTGCGGATTAAAGCAATGCCTTATCAATTTAAGGTACTTCATGTGCCTGGTAAGCTTTTGGCTACAGCGGATACTCTCTCTCGCATCAACAATCCGAATGAATCCTCTGCGGATGCTGTGCAAATCCTTACCACAGAAACTGTGGCTCGCACTTACCTTGATGTGATGGAGCTCTATGTGGCAGAAACAGTGGCTGCTACGTTTGAAGTTTTGCCCCGAAATGTGCAGGAAGTTCGTCGAGCACAAACTTCGGATGGTGAATGCACTACATTAATCTCCTTCTGTCAGCGGGGGTGGCCTCGGAAAAACAAGCTGCCATTACACATCTCAAAGTATTCATCGGTGGTTGATCAACTTTCTGTTTGCGACGGCGTACTGCTCAAAGGTACCTGTTTGGTGATCCCATCGTCACTTCGATCTACAGTCTTGGCACTACTACACGAGGGACACCAAGGTTGTAACAGAAGCAAAGCCTTGGCGCGAGATTCGGTATGGTGGCCTGGCATCTCCAAGGACATTACCTCTCTGGTCGCCAACTGTGAGACATGCGCTCTCACACGAGTTAACTTCGCTGAGCCACTTGTACCGACACCTCTCCCAGATCGCCCGTGGCAACTTCTCGGCATGGACCTATTTCACTTCTGTGGGCAAACTTTCCTCCTGGTAGTTGATTACTACTCCAAGTACCCAGAGGTGATAACCTTGAGGAGCACAACTGCGCAAGTTGTCGTGGATGTGCTAAAGAGCATGTTCGCCCGCCATGGGATACCGGAGGAAATTCGGTCTGACAATGGCCCGCCATTCTCGTCACGAGACTTCGCAACCTTCGCTTCCTCGTATGGCTTTGTCCATACGACAAGCAGTCCCCACTACGCCCAATCAAATGGGGAAGTGGAGAGAATGGTCAGGACGGTCAAAAAACTCTTCACCAAGGCAAAAGACCCTCACATGGCTCTCCTATGTTACAGGGATACCCCAGGCGTCAACGGTTTTAGCCCAGCTCAGCTCTTGATGGGTCGTCGGCTAAGGACCAAAGTCCCTAAGAAGGAAGAATTGCTACATCCAAGCGTGCCACCAAAAGACGCAGTAGCGTCGAGGAACGCATCCTACCAAAGAAAGCAGGAAAGGAACTACAATCGGCGTCATCGGGCCAGGCATCAAAGGCAGGTTCCTGTAGGACAACAAGTCTGGGTGCGGCCAGAAAATGTAAAGGGAACTGTGTTAAGCCCAGCACAGAGACCTAGGAGCTACATAATAGAAACAGGACAAGGCGGTATCTTGCAGCGTAACAGGTGTCACCTTGTCCCCTTTCTTCCAGCATCATCGTTGCCACCACAAGCTTCATCAGAAGCAACCGAGCCACAGCCGCAAGTAGCTCAACCATCTCAAGGTCCTCCAAGTACCACGGTAACGACGAGCGACTCGGGACGGGCTGGTGATCGTGTTGGTGGTGATGGTGGTGACGGTGGTGATAGTGGTGGTGGTGTTGGTGGTCGCGATGGTGTTGTGTGCACGCGTAGTGGCCGACGCGTGGTCCCACCGGACCGTCTGAACTTATGACTGCCGAACGTGCGGAAAGGGGGGAGATGTAGAGGTCGCTACTATTGTGCTAATGGGTGGCGCCCCCCTCCGAGATGTACGTGATGTACGGAGTAGAATAAAGTTAGTTGTTGTTTGGGTTCAGAGGCGACCGGTTGTCTGACTGCGGGCTTCACAGGCGCTCATGCCATGTCTGCGTCGTATTCTCGAGTGAACCGATAACACTACAACACCTACGGTAATACCACCATATTGTGTCGGAGCACACAGGCACACATCAAATTTAACATGGGAGTCTGCTGAATCTGATAAATCGCGTTACTTTCGCCGTTTCACGCGTGCGTCTGTTTATTTAATTACACTTCCCTATAAAAGTGGCGGTGTCTGCGTCAAGCCCTTCGACGCAATATGGCGGCGCGGCGGTCAATGGGTGTCACCACCCTGCTCCCGGAGAAGCAGTCTTGACGTGGAGGCACGCTAGCTCCACGTAATGATAATCACTGATATAGTTGCACAGCTCCGCGAGCCGTAAAAGTGTTCATGGATCGAGAAAGACCCTATGACGTCAACCAAGCGTGTAAACATCGACGGTCGTTGACGCCGAAGGCGCATTGTGTCTTCAAAGCGATGACGTCTTCTGCGCGTGTCACCACACTTGCACTATTTCCACAAAATCTGTGACTGCGTGCTCTCAATGACGTCCGTGCTCTCGGGAGCGCTTCTGTCGCAAGATCGCTTGTCTTAATTCGCACCACTAACGGTCGTAGCAATTATTTTAACACGAAAGTATTTTATGCCGGGACCCTGTCCTGGAAATGTCGCAGTAAAGTATGCGAGTGCAAATAAGAAAGAAAAAGCAGAAAAAAATGTGGGTGATTCTTTTGTCATAGGAATCGGTATGAAACGAAAGTGAAACCTGTCTTCGGCTGTGGAATGCATAAGCGGCAATCTCGCTAACCGAAGGGCGGGGGACAGGTCCGGTACTGTGGACATGTGGACACGCTGCATGTACACATTACGGCACCTCGACAGTACACGCGGGAAAGTTCTCGACCGACTCGCAATGCTCCGGAGACCGTGAAATACACGCGCCAGAGCTCTGCGCACACCTGCTGTAAACCAGAAGCGTCCGCGAACGGTGGCACCTTGCAAGAGATTGATTTGATTTGTGGGGTTTAACGTCCCAAAAACCAGCTCTGATTATGAGAGACGCCGTAGTGGAGGGCTCCGGAAAATTCGACCACCTGGGGTTCTTTAACGTGCACCTTGCAAGCGACATCAAACGGGCTGTCAGCGGATCGTCGTGCGAACACGCAACCCACTGCAGAGAAAGGCGTATCATTTACTTGTAGACGGCCATCTTTGCGTTGCCGGAACACTGCGCGTCGCAACTCGACACGCCTGACCACAAAAGACAAATTTTGGAGCGGCCGCTGTTGTACTGTGCCAAAGAGTGCTTTCACGACGCCGCCACGCCCCTAACTACCGCGGCTATGTAGGCACAAAGACTACTGAAGCTCTGACTGCCGGCGACCATTAGCACGACAATCTGTGTCCCTCTATCGCTTCTAGATGGCGGTACCATCGCAGAGAACCTAAGCGAACCAAGAGCGCAGTCGAAGGGAAGATGTTAATGTAAGAGCAATTTTGCTTGAATCACCTTTACTTTCAAGAGACGTCGCTTATATACAACTTGTAAACCACTGTAGTGAAGATGCAAGGCACATCTTTCCTGTGTGCCCAATGTAGCGGTTGTGTGTCTGTAGAGCTTGCGCTCCTATTGTCTCATCTCGGGTCTGGGTTCCATTCCGAACTTGTGGTACTTCTTCATTGTAAATGTGTTATTTTGTCAGACATCCGCTTCCGTCACGGAAGTACGTCACTGATGTCATGATGGACGCCGGCATAAAACACTTTCGTGTTAGAAGTCTCAATGCAGCGGTCGCGCTGGTAATCGAACCCACGTCCACCCGTTGCATGACGAAAGGTGCCGGGCGGTTTAGTGATTGCGCTATTCGCGCACATGCTGAAAGTAGCACGAACGCGTCTCATATCCTTTACCTACCTTTCCCCTCTCTTCGATGCGTACGTTCGCCTCCGCGCGCGCGTATATGGGATCCGGTGCCGCCATCTAGGAAGGGATAAGCGAAGTCTCAGGCATCGTACTCACATGCACCTGTAGTGATTGCGTCGAATCGCCTCGGTAATCTCAACGCAGCGAAGGCTGCCGCCCCTGTACCGCTGTCGCTGTAATGTGGTGCTCGCAGTGATTGAATTACGTGACAATGCAGCTACACACTTAGTCTTTAGCGTCGTATAACCATGTGATGTCTCACTGCCAGCATAATGGAGCAGTTGCGAGCGGTGTTTCCACTCTGACTACTGGATGGATGGATGGGTACAGCTTTATTGAAAAACCTGCTGATAGGCGGCCGGGCCTTGGCCACCCGGGTGCTAGCGGTGAGGGTTAGCCCTTCCTCTGTCTCTCGGCCCTGCTCGATGGCCTAAACTTGGTCCTGTAATTCTGAGCTGGCCATCGCATCCCGCCAACGCTCCTCGAGGAGGTCCGTGTTATTATGGGCAAAGAGGTTTGTAAGGTGTGCGCATTTCCATAGGATGTGTTCTATATCTGCGTATCCGTGTTTACATAGGCAACAACCAGCGTCGGAGAATTGCATGGGGTAAATGCGCTTTAGGTGTACTGGGTTTTGGATGGTTGGTTTTTGGAGACGTCTCCAGTCTACTTCTTGTGGCCTGTCTATCTTTCGTGGGGTGGTGGATGTATTTGTCTTTGTTTCTTGTAGTGTTTTAATATGTTGTGAAATGTGAGCAGGTTATCCTTGTCGTTTTGAGCTATGTCTGCGCCCCTGGAGTTATGAGACGGGTGTTCCCAGTCCCGGATGGTGAGTTGCGCGCAGCGAGGTGAGCCTTTTCATTCCATTTTGGGAAGGTGTCCGGGTCCTCTACATTTTCTCCCATGTGCGCTGTGTTAACAAGAGGAAATATGAGCGTGTGAGTACTAGCCGACATCGAATATGGTGCGATACTAGGTGGGCCCGTGACAATGGTCAAGCCAGCTACAATTATCATCGGCATGATCATAATAATCGTCGGACGCGTGGAGTAACACTTTTGATTTCACACTTGTTTGCTTCGTGGTCTCTTCTAAAGCATTGTTTGAGCATTTTTCATTCCCGAGATTGAGAGGGCACATTTTCCCTTGCACAAAAATGAATTTTTCGTGCGATCGAGATGTACAAGACGGCTCGATGGTATTAAGTTTCCCGCATGTCACTGTAATTATCTTTAGTTCTCTCAACAGAAGAGCTGTTTGAGCTTTACGATCCGCCGTGTACATAGCACAGGAAACTATCATTATTGGTCGCGCGTGCTGACATTGTTGCGGGTGCACTTCTATGCAATGCCCAATGTGTGGCATTAAGTGGCGCAGAAAGCGCATATGTGCCAAGCAGCTCCTAAAATAGAATAGCCATGCGGAGTGCAGTATAGCAAAAGGGCGGAAAGTGAAGTGAGGGAGAGGGAAAGGACATAGGCCATGAAACAGACCAGGCCAGCTCTGCTCTATCTCACGTCGCCTAGCGATCACCTGACATGACCACGCTCGCTTAGCACAGCCTATAGTTACAGCTAGTGTGACCCCGTATATGACGTCATGGATAGTTACGTAATTTAGGTTACGTGAGATGACGTTACATACAGTCACGTCACCTTGCTACTCTAGAGTGGCCACGCTTGCCATAGCCTATCTCAGTTACAGGTAGCGTGACCGCGTTATAACATCATATGCTGTCATGCGACCCGAATTACGTGACATGACGTTACAGCTAGTCAAGTGGCAGCTTCCCGCCAAAGCCACGTCCATGTCGCAACCTCATTTTTCCTCGAGCCAGTTTCAGCCTAGACACCTGACCCAAATCACGTAACATGGCGTCACAACTAGTTACGTGACATGTTACCGTCAAGATCACGTAACAGCCAGGCGCCTGATAAAGCAATTGGTTTAGTCGAGCCTGTAGACGCTGGAGGATGAAACTAGGTCGGCCACAAGCGCCACTGTTAGTCCATCGTCGCAGTGCTAGTGCAAGCTGCACAAATTTGAAGTGGAAAAGTTGTTGTTCACGTGTTTGCTTACGTTTGTTGGGTTTTTAAAGTCGCGTTTACGTGAGTTTTTCTTTAGAGTGCACGGCAGCTGTGCTGCAGGCGTTGCACTCCAGATACGTTGTTTGGTACGTGCTACCGTAAACCAGTTACATTTCTGAGATTATATGATCCGTTATTGTTTGTCATGTGCGGGCATTTCTTCTGTTTGAAGAGTCCTGCAGCGAACGCACTGATGTATCTTCTAGTTGGTTGGTTGGTTGGTTGGTTACAACTTTATTTATCTTCTAGTGTGCGTGCGAATTTAGATCGATATTTTCCCAAGCTGCTATGTTTTGGAAGGATGCTTCTGGAAGAACTCAAACGTCATAGATGGCGCTTAGTCGCGCAATTGAATGGCACGAACTATCTTGCGACGAAGTTCTGAAAGGCTAAAGTTCAGTGTATCTTTGCCATTCGAAAAACAACAGTCGGCCAATCTCGGAGGGAGTCGTATGACAATTCGTCGTTAAAATGAACACGTGGCTACATTGTAATGACACGTACGGTTGTTTTGGTGGAAAGCCGTTATCACTTTCCTGTGACACGCGCGCTTGTTTTGGTTGTTTGCTGAGGGTGCCGTTATCGCTTTCTGTTACGCGCAGCGCAGGCCGTGTTTATCTTGCATGTCGCTTCGGGAACCGCGTTGACCGTTCTTGAAACTCTGCATGACAGGCGCGCACATTTGAATGTCTTCTAGAATTCAAGAGATAATGCGAGAACGCGTTATGAGGCGTGTGTAAAAGCCGGTGGATTTCGCCGCTTGTCAGTCTTTCCGTCGACCGGCGACTGTTCACGCCGCTGTTGCTGTGCCTTGTGAATGGCTTTGTTTTGCTGGCCACAAGTTTGCCCAATAAACATCTCGCCTGACATCGCTTGAGTTCCGCGTGCTTCGCCTTCAGTGCTGCGTGTGTCACGACCACGTGACATCTGGTGGCGGTGCTTCTCAGTCCATGTACCGCACGGCCCCGTCCATCGGAGAGCCAATCCCACGCACGAATCCAACCCAGTCCTTCGAGCTAGCCGCAGACAGCAAGGAATTCTGCCAGAATACCAGCCACTTTCCGACAAGCACAATAAAAAAAGGCCTACAACGAAACCAGCAACCACGATTACGGCTGCAGTTTCTCCGGCTACCGTGGCTATTCATATTGACCAGCTTACAGCGCTCGTGTTGTCACCTTGTCTTTCCTTCGTCTTCGTCCCCGTTTGCGCTGTAAGCTGGTCAATATGAATTATCACCAACTCGCCCAGATTTCCGTTACCGTGGCTATGCAGCAACCGGAAGAGCCGCCGACATTCCGCGGATCGTCATACGAGGACCCGGAAAGCTGGCTGGACATCTACGACGGTGTCGCAGCCTTAACATGTGGGACGTGGAAGATAAGCTGCGTCACGTTTACTTCTACCTATAGGACGCCGCTAGGACCTGGTTCGAGAACCGAGAGTCTACGCTCCGAATCTGGGACATCCTTCACGCTGCTTTCCTGGACACCTTTGCAAGCGTCATGCGCAAGGAAAGAGCCGCATCAGTGCTGGAGACACGGGTGCAGCTCCCAAATGAAAACGTCAAGATCTTTGTGGAAGAAATGACGCGATTTTCCGCCACGCGGACGCCGACATGTCTGAGGAGGTTCGCCTACTCATGCGAGGAGTTAAGCAGGAGCTCTTCGCCGGGTTGATAAGAAACCCACCGAAGACCGTCCAAGAGCTCCTCACCGAGGCGACGACAATCGAAAAGACCCTCGAGATGCGCACCCGGCAATACAATCGGCGCTTGCCAGACTTCGGAGAAGTCCAAGCACTAGGCCACGCTGACCTACGCGAGACTATAAGGGCTATTGTTCGCAAAGAACTGCACCGGATTCTCCCGTCGTCTCAGCCCCAATTAGCCTCCCTGAAAGACCTCATTCACGAGGAAGTACAGCGATCGCCGCCTGTTCCCGAAGCACCGCAACCCCAACTGGAGGCGATAACCTACACCGCTGCTACACGTCGAGCTGCTGCCGCTCCTCGCCCACACCATGACTCAACGCCTCCGCAGTTTCGTCGCCAGCCATCGCCGCCACCTCCGACACCTTCCCGCTCGCCAGTAATCCAGCGCGCGCCGAGAAAAACTGACGTTTGGTGCACCCCTAACCACGGCCCGCTGTGGGGAAGCCGGGTACACCTACCGCTACTGCCAGTACTGGGAGGTAGGGCTGCGTGGCTTCGACGTGAACGCGCTGCGTCCTCGTCCAGGTGAAGGACCTCGCGACATCGCCGACTACATCGCCGGGGCGCTGTGGCAACGATGACGACCGTCCCGTTACCCTTCGCCTGGCCGCTACATCTCGCCGGATCGCCGCCAGTACTCCGGCCCCACCGGGGGCCGATCTCCAAGCCTCTATCCGGGAAACTAAAGGCACGAACCGATGGAGGTGCGGTTGCTGCATTACGCAATGGCGAAGATCCTCCGCCGCCACTGCCCCGCCAAGGTGGTGAAGTGGTTATGGTACTCGGCTGCTGATTCGAAGGTCGCGGGATCGAATCCCGGCTGCGGCTGCTGCATTTCGATGGAGGCGAAATGTTGAGGCCCGTGTACTTGGCGATGGCGGGGCACGTTAAAGAGACCCCAGGTGGTCGAAACTTCCGGAGCCCTCCACTACGGCGTCTCTCATAAGCAGAACTGGTTTTGGGACGTTAAACCCCACAAAACACAAAACAGCATCGTCGATGACAATAACCATATGACGACATTGTATTTTTCTGCGTGCGTCTGTAGCAGAAAATCTAAACGTGAGAGCGCGTGCCTGCGATACTAGCTCGAAGCGCAACGGTAGTGCAACCTGCTTCAATCATCATCATCAACAACAACAACCACCTTGGAAACCTGCAGTAGCACTTTTGATTTGATACATATATGCTTCGCGTTCAGTTTTATAGGGTCACTTTAGTACTGAGAGGCCATAATTCGCATACCACGCGATACAGGATTCTGCGGAACAGAAAGACGCGTAACATAATAGAACAGTTAGCAAATTTCGCAGGAATTCTTGTGTCGCTGCAATATTGTTCTTTTGTTTGAAATGGAATGTACTCTCGTTTACGCGTATTTTTCTGGTCTTTTCCTTTTTATGTTGCGTTTACGTGACCTCGCTGCCAGAGCACACCGCAATGCGGCGTTCGAGATACTTTGTTTCCTGTATACACCCCAGGAACATGGAGGTTCCTGAGGATATATGTTCCTTCATTTTCCCCCATCTGCTGGCATTTCTTCTGTTTGAAAGGCCCTACTGCGAAAGTACTGACGTGCGTCCTAGTGTTTGTGTCTGCGAAATATAGTTCGTTGCTTTTTCCCCAAGTGCTACGGCTTGGAAAACTATTTCTATAACTAAAACGGCATAAAATACGCGTGGTCGGCGCTACAAACAAGCCAGAATTATGTTGAAACGAAGTGGTATGCGTCTAAGATTCCATATATATTTGCTGCTTAGAAACAAAAACAGGAGGGTCTTGGAACTAGACATATAACAATTGTTCATGACAATTGTCATACGACGACGTTGAACAGGGGGCCACCCAAAGGTTCTGGGAGCTTTACCAGCGCGTGAACCTTGCGCAGCGGACATTTCCGCAGCTACATACGCGGAATAGCTAGCCTTCTGTATCTGTGATCTCATGTCATGCAGCTGTGGTCAAATGTAGTTTTGCGAAGTGTGATCTTTCAACGCGATGTTTCACGAATTGGGCGCGTTTCTTTCATGCGAATATCGCTCAGCGAACAACAGATTCCTCGCCGTGTCTCTGCTTGTTCTGAACCGAGGAAACAAAACAGAGGCGTTCCCAGATTTCTCTCCGATGTAATAACTGCGGTTAAAACGCGGTCTTTTTAAAATCCTGAAACCAAGAATCAGGAGACGAAATATGAGCCACCGACACTGCCATGGTGGAAAGAGGCTCATCAAGGTCGGAGTAACGTGTAATTGATATTATATTGATTTTTCTTACGTACACTCAGTTGTTCACGCAGAACTTATACGTCACCGACAAGACATGACCACATACCTCTAGAGAGATATATTGAAGAGTTTAAGGTAAATCATTCTTCGCAAACATCTGGAAAGGTGCCGGATCAAAACTAACTTCTTTGCCGGGACACTTGCGCTCATGCATCGCTCTTTATTGGGGAGTTTCTAGCTTTAACGTACACCAGAGTGCCTTTGCGCGCACCATATTCACGTGTCTTTACCCGCCCTGGCATTTTCTTATTTGTTGCCGGTGGTGGAGTTTGTTTGAACCCGGACGCTTGGAATATGCGGACGAATTTGAGCCATACGAATGCTTACGCTAACCTGTCGCGGCGTACCACTGTCTATGGCGTTTGACTGCTGACTCGAAGGTCCTGGGATATGGAAAACTGGCCGCACCATCGGCATTTCTGTGGTCGATATGTTCATAGCCCCACACTACGACACCTCTAATATTCATGACGTGGTTTTGTTACGTAAAACCTCTGAAATTATTATTATTATGCCAACATCTTAGCCGTCTGAGCTCCTTCATGGAGTGGATGGGGCGGCGATTTTCTTTCTGCGTTCCGTACCCATTTCCAAGAAGCGGCATGTGATGAGTCATGTAACACGCACATTTCCACCGCCATCTGCGTTGCCTGCCGTTGATTATCTAGTGTGTCGACTCTACTGGCTTATTGTTGGTGGATGCGGCCTTTGAGTTCAACTTAACTATGGTGCTTCATCACAGTCGACACACGGGATCATTCCTAACAATGCGGCGAAACGCCACCGGGCACTTCATGCTTTGAGTCAGAAGTTTCCGCCCTTGCTATGACGTACGTATATATATAATGTCCGTTTTCATGGAGTATTTTTCATTTGCAGCGGGAAATCACGACTATACAGAAGCTGTAAGTACTTGACACTTTGCCATGCGTTCTACGCTCGGCTCGCTCTTGTTCTACATGGCAGCGTCCTGTATAATGGTTCGAAAGAGTAGATATGAAATGCGGAGCACTGATATATTTGATAAAATTCGCAGTGCTTTCGTGGATAAAAGCCAATAACGACTGCTCTCAAAGATTTTTGAGGTTTCTTTATACAGCACGTGAGCACTTGAAACTTTCAATGAAATGATGGAAAGGAAACGAGCCTGGCAGATATAACGGAAATGGACTGTGAAAATAGATGTATAATTCGCCTTTGACAGCAGTTTCACCGCCTTAGAGACACCGTTTGGAATTGTATCGCGTTCGTGCGGTCTTTGGCATGAAATGCTACTGCTTACACTGGAAGAGGTGACCTGTACTTTCACGGCCAAGAACTTCAAATTCTATGTTCCTATACGTCTTCATGTAGCGGGTCTCTAAACGAATTGTAGGTGGCCAGAACGTACCTTATACGATAAGTATTGTTTGGAGCGTATTTGTTAGGTTAACTGCCGTTGGGTGTGATGCATTCATTGACGAGTTCGATTTTAGTATGACAAGAGTGGGATTACAAATAATTATCGAATATAAGCAATGAGTACTAAATTTCAGCCAACATGAACTGACAGTTATCCATCTGCTAAAAAGCGAACATTTAACCGACTACCGGCAGGATCGTCATTACGACAGATTTATTTATTTTATTTTTTACTGGGTATGTTAATTTACTTTTGTTTACTTAATTATTCAAGCACATCGCAGGTTGTTTACTGGATAATAAAGCATACTCTTATGCATATTTCTTGATTATTTCTGTGTCATTGTCTGGATCTCCTGTTTTATATTGCTAGAGATATTCCCGTCGATCAAACACGAAGATGTCTCGTTCTGTAAACGTTCAAGCGCTTCTGAAAACCCATTGAACCCCTAATAAGGCGAACGCTTCGAATTGAATTAGTGAAATGCTATTTCCGTATGTTTCACAGCTCCCAACGACATCAAGATGCGCACGGCCTACGAAACAGCGATCCTTTCCTGGGTGAGAATGTCGTCCTGATAACTCATTACTGAGCCGGAATAAGGGGGTGTATTGACATCCGCAGAGAATGATTGCTCTAGCCACAAGAAGATATTTTTTCACATTTTAAATTCTTTTTATTTATTGTCGTACTATACCACATATTTGCTTTGCCGCCTGCAATCGCGTTGAAGGGGCCTTGCAAGTAACCATGCTTAGAATAGGAATTTGCTGTTTGAGGAATTTATCTAAAGAAGGTTTCGATGCCGTCAGGTATGAGCGAAGAATGTACTGCGCAACAAAAACATGGACGCCAAGAGCACAAGGATGGACGCGGATATGCTACCGACTCGTTTAAGAACATTTTAAGCTCCGTAAAGCACCAGAAAAATGGAGTTATAAGCATTTACGTTAGGCGGTCGCAGCGCTTTTTCCTTTTTTTTTTTCTTGCGCGATCAACGAGTGACACTCGTTTCTAGTTTCCCGCGCAGCCCCTCCCATTAATCTCGAGTTTAATTAAAAAAACACATTACGAGAGGCGGCACGAAAACAAAACAAAAAGTTTTGAACTATAAAAGAGGGCATGCAAGAAGTTGTGTGTGTTTGTTATAGCAGTCAGCCATCGGGATAATTAATTAATAAGAGTACGGGAAACAGAAAAACGCTTAGTGCTTGCGCGACGCGCGAGTGCCTGTAATAGACGCTCGGGTCAAGGATCACATTCGCCTAACAATTGTTTAAGCGTGGAATGCTTTCAGCTCCAGTTGTCGGCGACATTGGAGAAACGAAGCGAGCATAACCGAGGACTAACACGAGACCATACGCGAATTCAAACAAGGTATTCGGGGAACTAACACGAGAGCGTGAAAACTTAGATGAGTGGTCTCTGGCAGCAAGCCCATTATACAACACCGCATTACATGCACTAATTACTGCACAAACATCTTTCAAAAATATTGCCATCTTTCAAAAATATTGCCACAATGTTGCTCAAGCTACAACTCGTAGCACACTGACTGTCACGAATTACCGCCGGAGAATATCTCGGAGGGTTGTACTACCGAGCGTGGGAGAGGGAGTGAGAGACGCTTGACGACAGTAGCGTTTTGTCACAGCAAACCAAACTATTATAACACGGCAAACGCAAACCCAAAAGTGAACAAATGTATACAAGCAGAAAACTAATCCCGAGAATTGCCTCCAAATGAAACTAACAGCCTAATCTGACAATACTTTTCAAATGCCCGCCTCGGCACAGCAACCCAACAGTGAACAAATGACTACAGCCCGAAAACTAACACAGAAAAGGAAAATACTAATCGTAATCAAACTCTCTGCAGCCTTTGACAATATTCTTTAAACTCTAAATTCGGCTCTGTTCTTAGCACTGAGTCTGGCCACTGTGGCCTCGCCGACGCCGTCGCGACGAACACACGGAAAGTTCTTACGTTGCGGGCGCGGTCCCCACTCGTCGTCACCAAGTCCGCTGCCGGTGTAGAGACTCGTCGGGAGGAAGTCGTCGCTGTCCTTTACGACGGCTAGAAGAGACCGCTTGCTTCCGAAGCCGTCGCCCCGTCTCCACTGATGACGTGGCCTGACCAAGGGTTAGGCCTAACCGCCGGGCTAAGTACGAGTACGGTCCCCCGCTCGCAGTGGTGACGTGTCGTGCTGGTGAATTTCTGCTGGCCGACCTTCGAAGGGGGAGTGTTGGCGGCGCGTCCGGAACCCTCAGCTGCAGCAGCTCCGCGGAGCCTCGCTCCTAATCTTGGCCGAGGTCTACAGCTACGCCCCGGAGTACCAGCGTCTCGGGCTCCCGAGCTGAACGCCCGCCGTTCCCGTCGACAGAGCGAAGCTGCCGATGCGTCCTTCTTCGGCCGTAGCCAAGCAGACAATCCCCCTGCTCCGCGCTGCTGCGCCCTTTTCATCCCTCGTTTCACGCGCCACGAGCGCACGTGCTGCTTCATCGGCGGACGGTCTTCGCCGTCGTCGTTGTCTGCTCTGCGCCGCCTCACTTTGACTCATGACATGGGCCCATCTTTTCAGGAGTTTTTTCCCTGAAAAAACTCCCACTGCCGATCCTTTGCGGGTGGTGACTGTGACTCTGCTGTGGCATGGGTGCTGCTTGTGTCGACGTAGTATGCACCTCACTTCACTGTCTCACACAATACACTACGCACACTACCTCGTTCGCACACTGCGCACATTGTTCACCACACACAGCACTAACAAACATAATCACTAGACACAATGTTCACTTTCAACGCGAGTCATAAATGCTCACTAAGTTCCCTACCATAACACCAACGGAGTATACAATGCACAAAACAAATCAGTGATAACTTCGAAATATTAAAGAAAATTCATCACATCACTTTCACTTGAAGTTCACTTTTTGTAATAGTCATCAACGTTCACAAACAACACCACAAACTACACTAATACATCACTATACATATGAATACACTTCAGCACTCTTTGGCATACAGCCCAGTAGTCGTTTCTCAGCAAAGTTTCATCTTTTCCACTCATTTGGTTACGGACACATACACAACATACATTACCTGGCTACAATATTCCCTGCTATGCAGACTTACTGCTCTATCAGCTTTTGATATTGTGTCACACTATACCCTATGCCCTCGCTTGGAAATCAGCACGTTCTCATTCCTTTCCATTCAGCTGGTTAACTGCTCACTCTCTTCTCATCTCCCTATATATATTGTTTATAGGTATCTCCTCACGATCATCTTGCCCTTTCTCTCAGATCGTTGGCTACCAACAGAATATACAGTGCCTTGCTGCGACAGTCCATGGTATGCCTCTTGCCCCATTGCTCTCTCCACTCTTACTATTTTTCCTTTCACCTCTACCTCTGCACCCACACTTGACAATCCCCACATTCTCTTTCCTTTCAAAAACTAATATTCCTTAAGACCTCCGATTTTTTTTTTGATGCCATCATCTGCTCTTGGTCCTTTTAAATCACCATTTCTCTACACACTTTTAGCAAAGACAATAGTTTCCCTATCTGTTTACATTATTGAATTTTCTATTCAGCACTGCCTACTTTAACTGCTCTGCTGTTTCCTTGTGTCTATCTATTTCCTTTAGCCTGTCCCAGTTCGTTTCCATCAAAAGCTATCCTGTCTTAAACCCACCATCTTCTTCTCTTCAGGGGCCACAATGAAAATCTTTCCGCCTTAATCTTAGCTCGTTTCCTTCCCGATGTCTCTCGCAACGCTCTCGTGCGCCTCCATGTTGTTGCACGCTCCTTCAACCGCTCGCTACGACCGCTGCGTTTGTTGCCACTGCCAAATCCTCCCAAGCGTTTCTTCTTTCTGCACTTCGGGCGCCCCTCCTTAACTTCTCTCGAGCGTCTCGCCGAACGCGTCTTCGAAACTCTCTCTCGTGTGCTTCCACCTCTGGCATGCGGTCGCAAACGATTAGCCATCCCGCGGCGTTTCCTCATTCTAGCTCTCATGAAACGCCTCTCCACAACAACCTTTCTCTCGCTTTTACTAGCCCTGCGCGGTCGCCAACGCCTCGAACGTTTGTCGCGTTTGCCGCTCTTTCGGTTCTTCCGGGCGCCCCTTCCATGGCGTCTACTTGCTCGACGTACCTTAACCTCGCCGCGTTCGCTCTCATTTCGCTTTTTCCGACCTCGCATTCTTTGACGCTCCTTAGCGTCACGTCCGTTGGCAGCGTACGCGTCTGCCTCTTCCTCCCCTGTGACCTCCTCACTTCTGCTTGTACCGCTCCGATCGCGGACTTCACCTTCGCTGTGCTCACTCTCGAGCACGGCACCATTTTCGCACGGATCGTGACTCAATGTCACGTCCCTCACTGTGGGGCACACATCCGAATGGACCCCGTCAAAACTCAATTTGCAGCAACCTGCAATACGCCCTCCGTCAACTATGTGCTTGCAGCGACCTGCAATGCACTCTCGATCAAGTACATGCTTGCAGCAGCCTGCAATACACTCTTGATTCTCCTGCACCGGCGGTGGGTGCTCTTCCTCCTCCCCCGCTGCGCTAAACAGCTCTTGGGCGCCTGCGCCCGCATCCTCAATCTTTGACTCCATCTCCTCTATACTTGCGGTAACCGCGTCGCAGATCTCTGACTCTACTAAGACGATTTCCTCACTCGTCTGAATTTTCTTAAGTTGGCCTACTTCCACCTCATGTTCCCTAAATTCCACGGACGGCAGCGCGGGCAAATCTAGACATGACGTCTCCTCCTTATTCCGGTGAATCACCTTTGCTTCGGCCTCAGCTATCTGTTGCTTTAGTATAGCTACGGTTCTTTCATGTTGCTCTTTTTCCCGCTCATATTGTTGTTTTTCCCGCTCATATTGTTCATCGCGTTCTCGTGCACATTCCTCAAAAAACCTCAGCGCCCCCTTTCCTGATAGGTTCCTGCTCTTCGCGATCGCCGCCAAACGCTCCCAATCCATCCTCGCAACCCCCGACGATCATTCGTGACTGGGCCTGGAGATGTTAATCCTGGCAAAGGCTCGCCAATTTATGTCACGAATTACCGCCGGAGAATATCTCGGAGGGTTGTACTACCGAGCGTGGGAGAGGGAGTGAGAGACGCTTGACGACAGTAGCGTTTTGTCACAGCAAACCAAACTATTATAACACGGCAAACGCAAACCCAAAAGTGAACAAATGTATACAAGCAGAAAACTAATCCCGAGAATTGCCTCCAAATGAAACTAACAGCCTAATCTGACAATACTTTTCAAATGCCCGCCTCGGCACAGCAACCCAACAGTGAACAAATGACTACAGCCCGAAAACTAACACAGAAAAGGAAAATACTAATCGTAATCAAACTCTCTGCAGCCTTTGACAATATTCTTTAAACTCTAAATTCGGCTCTGTTCTTAGCACTGAGTCTGGCCATTGTGGCCTCGCCGACGCCGTCGCGACGAACACACGGAAAGTTCTTACGTTGCGGGCGCGGTCCCCACTCGTCGTCACCAAGTCCGCTGCCGGTGTAGAGACTCGTCGGGAGGAAGTCGTCGCTGTCCTTTACGACGGCTAGAAGAGACCGCTTGCTTCCGAAGCCGTCGCCCCGTCTCCACTGATGACGTGGCCTGACCAAGGGTTAGGCCTAACCGCCGGGCTAAGTACGAGTACGGTCCCCCGCTCGCAGTGGTGACGTGTCGTGCTGGTGAATTTCTGCTGGCCGACCTTCGAAGGGGGAGTGTTGGCGGCGCGTCCGGAACCCTCAGCTGCAGCAGCTCCGCGGAGCCTCGCTCCTAATCTTGGCCGAGGTCTACAGCTACGCCCCGGAGTACCAGCGTCTCGGGCTCCCGAGCTGAACGCCCGCCGTTCCCGTCGACAGAGCGAAGCTGCCGATGCGTCCTTCTTCGGCCGTAGCCAAGCAGACAATCCCCCTGCTCCGCGCTGCTGCGCCCTTTTCATCCCTCGTTTCACGCGCCACGAGCGCACGTGCTGCTTCATCGGCGGACGGTCTTCGCCGTCGTCGTTGTCTGCTCTGCGCCGCCTCACTTTGACTCATGACACTGACGCTTTACTAAGGCGAAAGTCTTATTTTTCTCGTGTTGAGAAAAGTGAAGGAAATAATCGACACACGCACACACATACACATACACACGCGCGCTCATGAACGTGTGCAGGATTGACGCTCTATTTTTACATTATTACACACCGAGCCGTCCCACCTAGTAATGCAATATCGCAGTCTGCGAGTACTACAGTACCACTATTTCATCCAGCCCTTGCGCTGTCGTACTTGCTCGTGAAGCTGCCACCTCCGCCCCTTCCATTGTGTTTGTCTTCATCGTTGCTGATTTCAACTTCTCGGCTTCATTATCCGCCACGCTGAGAATGGCTCAACAAGAAAACATGCAACTTTGTCGCACAAGCGCATGGAAACACACCGCACGTGCATATTGCCTGGACGCCACGCACGCACCCCCCAGGGGCAACGAAACGGCCCATGCCACCGACCGAGAAATCACTCACGCGGCACGTTGCACCGAGGGCGAACAGGCAAGACTTTCATCACTGAACCAAAGGGAAGTTGAAGATGATGCCGTACACACAAAGTTCTCGGACATCGCAGCGCATCACAGACTAGGAGAAGACGCCAAGCCACCTCAACACTCAGTAAGGAGAACGAGATCATCTGGAGAAGACTACAAACCATTACTTTCCTCCACGGCACGAGTCTCTACGCGATGTACCTTTCCGGCTACCCCAGCACGCGCAAGTTTTGTGAAGAGCCCTGCACCCTCTACCACATGGCGTGGGCGTGTAAGACGAAGACATCTCTCTTAGCACGCGCTCTGACACCTTCGCAATGTCCAATCGAAACACCCCACGGGGCTCAATCTTGCCGCGACTTCTGTTCAACGTCGGGACGTTACTATCAGCTACCATGGTGGATGTGGATGAGACACGTTTTATTGATTTGCCCCATAATCTCTCATAACGATTGCGGTATCGTAGCAGCCTTATACGAAGTGTCCTGACATTTGAAAGCGTGCATATGCAAACGAAAGCTTTGTGCGTCGTTTTGTTCCCTGTCTAGCTATCGTGCACCGACTGGCTCTTTAGCTGAATAACCTTCGTTGCCTCCCAACCTTGATCTTTCTGTTTCTCTTTTTCAATTTCTCAAAGTAGTGCTCACTAACATCATTTTTTCACTTGGCGTATATTTTGCTCACTATTGGCAGTGTGCTTATAGCTCTCATGATGCGGGAGTATCAACTTGTCTTCCCTGCATAATAGCATTGATTTAACAAGGCAAAAGTATAGTACGCCTATCATTCGTAATGTTACTGCTTGGAGCATGATTGCGATATTTTATTACATCAGCAAAGTATTCGAGCGTGATGTTTGGGTGGAGTTGAACTTTATTCGCGTTTACCGATGTGAAATGGAAGGCGTACTTTACGGCAAGTGGTAATTTATTGAAGCAATTATTATCAAGCTTGACAAGTGGCATATCATAATCTGGCTTTCTATTTCAGGTGCTCATTTGTACGATTAACAAAGGTACGTGCTTATCGTTATCGTGTTCCCCAAGCAATCCATATTTCAAAGGAGCCCATTAGTGGCAATGACTAACTGTTGAAACTTGCGAGATCCTATCAGAAGTGTCGAAAACGTTGCTGACCAGCGAAGAGTGCAACTATGCAAATGCTTCCAGGGACACCGGGAAACAAAACGGAAGAGTTAAGTTTATTTATATTGGTTAGTTAGACACAGTAGCGCACCCAGGATCTCTGCCAGGGGGGGGGGGGGGGTCAATTTTTCACGAAGGGCCGGGCATGCGATTACACAGTTGTAGCGTGTATAAAAAAAGAAAATAAAACGCCAAATAATAGTAACATCAATGATTATGATTATTTTTATTATATTTTCTGCGTTTTGCAGAGACATTAGCGCCACATTCTCCGAGCCCGGTGTCTGCATTTTGATGGAGGCAAAAATTTGAGTCCCAAGTACTGTGCGATTCAGTGCACGTAAGGAACCCCAGTGGGTATAAATTTCTGGAGCCCTCAAGTACCGCGTTCATCGTAATCAGGTTTTTTCGGGACGTAAAACTCCATAAATCTATCAATTTCCAGCTGTAGTAGCCTGCCGTTACCGTAATCGCACCGGTGTGCACTACCAGTGCTTACCCTCATAGGCATTGCCGATCTCGACACTTCGCTTAAAAGCAGAAGATCCGTTACCTATGGCAAAATGAGTTGATCGCATATTTAATGTTTCGGAATATTCGAGTCGCCACAAATATTTCATAGTTTCGAATATCTCATTTTTGATTTGAATACCATATTGAAAATGTAATATTCAGCAAATATTTGCAACATTCGAATGTTCGCACACTCCTATCCACAATATTAAACAGAAGTAATCTCACGTGGCCTGAATAGACTGCATATGGCTGCTTTTTGCTTTGTTTGTGCTTTCAAACTGCAGACCAAGCACTGCACTTTGACACAGATAGGGCTAAAAAATGGCAGCAAGACGGTTGGGCCTGTCTACACTCATTGCTAAAGAGCGAGAACACTCGTACCATTTACAGAGGGACGACTGAAAGACCTCTGTATTCCGTGTGACCCGACTCAGACCATAGTATGCCAGAGTGGGTCATGTTGGAGTGGCCTTCTATGAGGACGGGGAATTCGTAGACATAGAGTGTGCACCACAGGCAGCGCAGGCGACAGCGAGGCAGCAGGTGATACCTTCGAAAAAACTCGCCCGTTTGAGGCCTCGTGCGCGCAGAGATACGGAGGAAGCATTCCAAAGCCATCGGTGCGCCTTTGATGTGATGCCTGGAATGGCGCACGTGCGTAGGCACCGCATTTAGGTGGAGGCGGATTCTAAGCCAAATCGGACATTTCCCTTACAAAGTGGCGTAATTACTAAAGAAAGGTTAGTCGGCAGGTTAAAGGGCTTCTCGATCTGGGCCTCATATGCGCGGTGGAAAACGAGTTCGCAGATCCAGTCGTGTGTCTTTAAAAGGGATGGATCGGTACGCATGCGCATCGGTTATAGAAGGCTTAATGCGGTCACTCGTGTGGACGTTTTTCCAAAGGGTAATCCACGGGAACTGATTTTCAGAGTTGGCCGCTCGAACTTCATAATGGCGGTCGACCTAAGGAAAGGGTATTTGCGTGTATGGACCCTAAGAGCGAGCATCTCGCTGCATTCGTGACACATGATACTTTTCAGTAGCTGGCGAATGCATCGCTGGCATGGCAGAGAGCTTATGCGTCAGCGTACCTGAATGACATAGTAATTCTTTTTGGACATGTGGGAAGAACACTTCTAACGTGTACACGTTGTGCTTAAGCTTCTAAGCGATGCCGGGCTAGGCGAGTAGAGAAAAACGACAGATAGCACAAACGCACATCCGCTATCTCAGGCCTGTGGTCTGCTCCTGAACGCACTGTTCGGACCCTGAATAGGTAGCTGCTATCGAAGACCTCGCGCGACCGCGTAAGCAATTTTGCATCCAAGATCTTGGCGCTTGCGGATATTATCGCGATTATGCCTCGAGATACGCTGGTGCAGTGAGCCCCCGTCACCGCTTTCACAAAGTGAGGCGCCACAAATACAGTCGAATGGGCAGAGGATGCGCAGGACGCGTTTGAAAACCTACAGACAGCCTTGGGTCGCCGTCAACATGAACACTCCTGAGCCTCATCAGCCATACTGGCTTTTCACTGACCCCTCAGCAACCGCGGCTGGCTTAATTAACAGAAATGATCAATGGAAAAGGAAATTCGATAGCTTTCACTAGCCATCAATTCAACCCGACACAAGTGCGTCGGTCAACAATAGAGACTGGGCAAAGCATTTGCCATCATTTGGACGCTCAAGAAATTTGATTATTGGCTCTTTGGGGTGGTATTGAATATTGTCTCTGACCATATTTGACAACCAGCAATCCGCATGGGGCGAAGATAGTTAGATAGGCGTTTTTGCTGCAGCGCTATAATGTTGTTGTGCGTCAGCGGAAAGGGGCATGTAATGCCAACGTTGGTGCATTGTTAAGACTTCACAATCGCCTGTGGGCACGAACGCCGTAGAAAAAGAAAGAAAGCTATGCTAGCTTGGATGGGCGTGAAGGTTCCCTTCACTCCGCGTGATGTGTGCACTGAAATCTGAAACTGTGGGAGATTTGCGAAGACAAGGATTCAAGAACATGAATTTCTACTCTGTTAATGTCGTGTTTTACCACAAGATGCGAGTTACGTAATTTTTATTCCCGTGCGCATGAGCTTGGTTGCGTGCACTGCCATGAACGTCTGTTGTTTGAAATTGAAAGTAGGTATCGGTTCTGTATTTTACCGATGCAGTGCAGTAAGTGTTCGTGCACGTGTATCCAACGCGAGTAGCCTAGACATAATTGTGGAGCGGCCTTTGGCTAATGCGTAGTATAGCTGCGCACATTTAGAGCCCAGTATACTCTTCACGGGGGACGCGTAAGGCCGCTTTGTGCTTTCTTTATCCTCCACGGTCTCAAGAAGCGCTCGCACAGTGCCGGTAGCGAAGCGGGCAGTCCTGTTTCGCTCCAGGGCGACGACAGGAGGGCGCCGCTCGCTGATTTTTTTCCCAGAGAGCGTCTCTTCGTTCTCACGACCTGCGGCTGCCCCCACATCAAAGACCACCTCACAAACAACCGATCCGACTTCCCCACCAGAGGTTATCTGGTGTGACCGCACCAAGCCTACCGCCCCGCTGCCAAGCGACGCCAGTTCGGCACCTATCGCTTTGAGTCTGGACCGGCCGATGACGGGAAACGGTGTCACAGGGGCGCAAGGAATGCTGTCCCACAAAGTAGTTTAATCCCTCCGTTCCCGTTAAACCCTGTCTTATGGGAGCAGCGCTGAGGAAGCAGCGGTGTGGGTGTGCGCGCGTCTCGCTCGGAACTATAGCTACTAAGAGTCGGAGAGGGCGAAAGCTGATTTTTTCTGTATTCACATTTAGCAGCCTGTACAGCTCGTGGGAGATGGTCTGCTAATATTCAAACCCATTGGTAATTTCTACCGTTGGACGGGCCGACGACGTCCCGCCCCACTTAGTATTTTCTGTTGGCCTGAATAATGAGGGAGAGGCTGTCCGGGCTGTAACGACGCGGTGGTAGAACAGTGAAGCTCCCTACAGTATAGGCAAGCTAACGACAGTCTTGGCTCTCATCTCAGATAGATGATAGAAGAGTGAGGCAGTGTCAAATCTTTTCATGTACTTTCTCAAAGTTGTGTTCTGACAAATGTAATCATCTGTTTCACGTATAAAGGAAGTTTCTTCATTTTGAACTTCATCGCTGCCTGTCCGCATTAATTGCCTATCATCATCCAAGACATCACGTGACCGACGACAACGAACCAAGATCGAACTTTTCTGCTGCTCAACTTGGAGACTGGGGGCAGCATGAAAAAAGAAAAAAGAATATGCAAAGGAAGTCAACAGATGTGCATCTGTCGTACATGCAAGCTAGCATTAACATCGTTTTCGCACTGTATGCATGCATGGTATTTCAGGCTTATTAAGCACACACGAAGCTTCAGTACTCATGCTGCAAAGAAGAGCGCGGAAAAGCCGACGGGGTTCAGCCACGCTGAGAGCAAACTTATCTGTCGAGTTGCGCTCATTTGATTTCCGGTGTGACCTCGTTTAAGCACATTATCCACAGCATGTACAAAATGTGTTGATTTACCACCCTTTTGTGCAGCTGAATCCAACTTGGGTAGTTCCAGCTGCCTGGACCTGAAAAAAGTTGCTGAAGATTACATAAAAAGGATTAACCAGACGAAGGGCGGCCATGTCAGAACTTGGGGTCTCACTTCGGACTACGGATACTGGCACCGCACGCATCCAAAAGAAATGTAAGCCGACATTCATTTTGGTGAACGCTGCTGGGTGGGGCCATGATTGCTTAAGTTAGGTAATGTCATGGCATAATCAGTTCTAGTGCAACGGCCACGTACCTATGGAGGCGCCATTATTTCCGCGTTTATGGCAGTTGCCTTCAAGTGTCCACGCATAGAGAAACTTGGCGCACGAGCGGGTTGCTCGAGTAAGTGTATGAAACTTGTTTGCATGTGTCGCTGAGCAAATGAATTGTCAAGTTCATCCGAACGCGCCGCATTGAAAGGAAAACCAAACGTCGCGCTGAAAGCAGTTTACACTGCGGTCAAAGAAGGTGGTGTAGTGCGCCGCTATTATGTGACGCAATTACATTTGCGCATCCCGTACAGCTGCCCCTGATATGTCAGAATGCCTGCGCGAACTGAAACTGGTTGCGGAATTACAGGAATCGAACCTCTGCGGTATACCACACGAATGAAATGGGAAGTGCTTGGCATTCACCAGCGCAAAATTAATGGTTCAGATAGACTTAATTATGCATTCCGAGGTGTGGCATTGTCGCAAATACTTAGCAGGAATGCTAGGCAGTATGCGCAGAGGGCTCCAGTCACCATAAAAAGCCGAAATTCTGCCTCAGATCCGGCGATTTCGCTTTAGGGTACCATCCAAGTGTGTCTACTCAGCTTCATTTTTAGCACAGCAATAGATGGTAAATGTCTCTAGGGGCCTGTCAACGGGGTTTACCGCTGAGCAGACTCGAAAAAGAGCCAGAAGTCGAGGCAAAAGTATCCAAGTAGCCAAACTATTTTGTAGTACCGCCAACTTTGTAGCCAAATACGACAGAAACAATAATATGATTGCTCTCTTATTATTAAAGAAATAATGCACCTGATATCAACTACCAAAAACACAGAACAGTGGTTCTTTTTTTTTTTTTTTGCTTGTTCTCTAGCCCTGACCTTGGTTCCAAGTATACGAATCAATGTAAGCTTAGGGCGCAGCACATACTCAGGTTGTCTAGATAATATAGAGCTCTTGCAAGAATAATTTAAAACATTCTAGCTGTCAACTCCGTAGGAACGCGAAATACCGTGGTACTTTTTCCGTACAGACACAGAAGTGAACTCTCGTTGAAACGTTTATTTTGTCGCCGATGTTTCTTTTCGCCAAGTTCATGGGCCAGCACGCGCTGTGCGTCAACATTTGAAAATCGCGTACAGACGCAGCATAGGTTACGGAAAACGACGGATGCGCGATTGCTGCGAGTTCACCTCGCGTTCGCCGATACGCGCACACATTATCATGAGCATGCATGCACCCATTGGGGATGAGGGCTTGCACAGTCCGCGGACAACACGACAACAAAGCTTAGAACAATGTAGAACCCCCAGGCCTGCTTGCTAGTTTGATTATGAATATTAAAGAAATGCCTAGTAAATACTCTAAAATCGAGTTTCAATATGGCTAAAAAGTAGCCATATTGAAGCCAGTCTGAACTTTTCGCCGCCAGACTGAGTCGGAGAGCAGCGAACTTGGCAAAAGTAACCCCATAACGACAACACCGCTGTTAAGGAAGTTTCCTGAATCAATTTTGGCAAGCCATCAATTTATTTTATTAAAAATAAATGGGTGCAAGATTGCATATATTGAACTTTTTAGGGGCAGTATTCCCTTGGGCTTCGTATCTAGCTTTCAGGGTAAATCTCGCTGTTGTCACCGTCTTTCGCAAAAAAAGAGAAAGATAATAATAATAATTTCAGGGGTCTTACGAACCAAAACCACGGCATGAATATCAGAGGTGTCGTAGTGTGGGGCTATGAAAATAACGACCACAGAAATGCCGATGGCGCGGCCGGTTTTCCATCCCACGATCTTCGGGTCAGTAGTCAAATGCCATAGACAGTGGTACACCGCGACAGGTTAGCGTAGGCATTCGTATGGCTCAAACTCGTCCAGATGATCCAACCGTCCAGGCTCAAACTCCATCACCGGTAACAAATAAGAAAATACCAGGGCGGGTAAAGATAAGGGAATATGGTGCGTGCAAAGGCACTTTGGTGTATGTTAAAGCTAGAAACTCCCCAAACATTGGGGTCCCTTAAGCTTCGCCTTTAAGAGTTGAACGCGATAGCGAAATTCGGCCCCTAGTGTGCACTTCAACCACTCAGTGCATACTTATTAATGTGTGTTGTCACAGACATACACATGCGCACAGACACAGACACACACACGCGCGCGCGCGACGTATCTATAGTAATGGTAGAGGTTTTCGATCTATTTAACAGCACTTTTATGTCAACTTCATGAAAATATTGTACAGTGATGTTGTCACATGGTCCTGTACTATGAACTGGGCGTAGGCGTGACACTTTCATTCGCAAATGGTCACATTCTGTCGTTCTTCTTGCGTTAACTATCTGGCAGCTGTTCGATTTGTTCTTCTGGAGACCTCTTCCGGCCAACCGCAACAAGTATCACCTTATGGTCGGTGAAATGGCAAACAGCACATTGTCTAATGTTTGCTGTTTACTTGATATATGTTCCGTGTCCTAGAACGGCGGAACCATATAAGCTCTGCTGTAGTAGCATGGCCTCGGAGGCCATGGTAGTCGAGACATGTTTTTCACGATGTCTCACAGATGGCAGCACATTATCTAATGTTTGCTGTTTGCTTGATATGCCCAATAAACTTTATTCCTCCTACAAATCGCCGAATGGGCTCATTTTCGTCGTGACACCTGCCGAACAAAATGCATTAAGGAGACTCCTTCCACTATTTGACAGTTATGTGGTGTTTTTTTTCCGGGGCAGTTCCAAGTGACATCGTGGCTTTGTGGTAGGACACCTGCTTGTCACGCAAACGGCCCGGGTTCAATCCTCAATGGGACCGAAGATTTGTGTTGTTTATTTTATTTGCATCTTTCTCAATTTTTCGGTCACGGACGATTTTTCGCTCACAGAGACGCCGACACCGACGGCGCTATTTCTGCGAAACGAGCTCTCTAACGCTATCGCGTTAAAAAGAGGAAAACTGGCATCACCATAAGGTCAGAGCGCGCGCACTTTTCTTCTTCGAGCGTTTTCCCCCTCGGGCAGTTCACACGACGCGGCTGTGCCAATCAGTCTCATTTTTGTTTCGTGGAGAACGAAAGAGGGCGCTTGGTCCCTCGGAAGAGTGTCCCGCGTCTTTTTACAGCTGATGGGACGGCCACGCCTTTTGTGTTCTATATGAGGAACGGCGCCGAGAAAACGCTTGGCAATGGTCTCGCCGCCGACGGGCATACAAGGAAAATAAAGTTCAGACAAAATGCACTGCCCGCTGATCTCAGATGCGGAGAGGTAATGTTAATGAAACAAAAGTAATGGTAAAGTTGAAAGAGCCCAGAAACACGTTTTGAACATAGAAAGCGATGCCGGTCGATTGTGGAGGCCCCTGTGAACACGTGAGCCAAATATTATTGAAGTGGACGCACTAAGAAATTCGAAATTTCGCTTCAAACACAGCCGGAGTACCCGCTGTACATTGAACAAGTGACGTCACTGTAAGGGCTCCGATTACGTCGCCTGAGTCAGAAAACGCATGGACTGATTTTATGATTGTGGAAAGGTAATTTGCTTTGCTTCAATTAATCGCTCGGAATTGAACAAATAAACAAAATGTGCGCATCCCTCTTAAACTGCAACGAAAAATGCCAAGCGGTGCTGGTGCCACCAGTGACTTCGTTTATTGAAAGAGCGCGAGATTTTCGGGTTTGAAACCCATTTGCGAATTTCCTGGTGCGTGCAGGGCAAGAATATTTGGCGCACAGCTTCTCAGGAGGCCCCACGACTGATTTATTTATTATTTACACGTCAGATACCCCAGCTTGGGGTTTTACATTAGGGATGGGGTCTTATTTAATGACGATGATTCAATGGAAGACTTGAAGAGTTGCGGGTCAGAGGGCAGCACAGCGTCTCTAGGTAGTGCTTCCCAGTCCCTTGCAGTCTACACAAAGAAGGAAGACTGCAACCCATTTGCTGGGTTGCAAATGCGGAAGACCGCCATTTGCTGATTATGTCTAAAAAGTGTTACAGGACCCCCTGAACAGTAAAAAAAGTAAAATAAGTGGTCTTGGATTGGTAAACGGATTATAAAGTTAAAGAGATGGTAAAGATATGGTCAGTTACACACATGAACAACCTTGACTAACCTCCAGGTTCACGTGAGTGCAAGGGCAGGTCAATGAATGTAGTTTTTTGTTGTGTGTTTTTTCTCTCACTTTCATTTTAGGCCATTTCTGTATATTCATCGTTTATTTTGTAATGTGTTATTTAAACATGTCTCTTTTATAATTTCTTATAATATTCCAGCTGTACCTTTCGGTCAGAAATTTGACGCTGACGTCGGGCGTCGCAGGTCATATATACGAATGAATATGCAAAATGGGAGTGTAGTCATCCCTGTGCTCAAAATTTATGTGAAACAAATAATCGAGATGTATTATAGAACTTCACCAGGCTACGAAGAAATGAACGCATGGATTCTGTTGTACTAGCGGATTGTTTACGTCAGCCGACGTTAGCTACAACTACGCATCATTTCATAACTGGAACAGTAGCCGCCATTTCCTTGTAACACATCAAAAGCGACCATGAGAACCCATTCAGTCATATTAAGTCAGGATTAACCAAAATTTCCTGTTTCAGCTACCGTTTAGCCAACCACAACCCGTACTAGGCAATGCTATTCGATATTAGGACTATTCGAGTAGACACGCGAGCGCAAGACAGGGTTTCCTGCCATTCGCGGTATCGTAAAGAGGTTGTGGGATCTGAGCCAGCTGTTCTTTTCCGGCTGCCTCCAAATTTCACCTTTTTTCACCGTTTTGTAATACGCCACCACCTGATTTCTTCAAGACGCCGGGGGAATCGATAAGGTTTGTTCCTTATCGGAGGCCGGCGGGGCCGATTTCTCCTGCCACTCCTCAAAGGGCCCAGAAGATGCCAGCCGAGAACGGTACAGGCTCGGACATGCCATCAGTCGGCGCAGCACCTGGTCACAAGCGCCTGAACAACGAAGGCCCATCGGGCCCTCCGGAAAGCAAGCGCCAACAAACAGAGCCGTCAGACGATGAGTCGACCGTCATCGGAGACGACAACGTGGCTGATATGGAGGATGTGGATGAAGACGGCTTCAAGGTTGTGCGTCACCGCAAAGGCCGGACAGTGGGAGTTCCCGTTCTGATAACAGCAACTGAACAAGGTCGAGACCTCAGGCAAGTGAATCCAATCACGCTGTACTCAGATATAGAAGGACTGCTGGGTGCAGCCCCAATAAGGAGCCGTTTTACAGTACAAGGAGCGTTACTTCTCGATGTGCAAACGGAAAAGCAAGCCAATACGCTACTTCAGTGCAAGACTATTTCCAACATAGCCGTCAACGCGCGCGTGCCGAACGCCTATTTAAAAAATACGTGTGTAATCAGGGGAGTTCCCAAATGGTACTCGGATCAAGAGCTTATGGCGTTCTTGAGGCCACAAGGTGTTTTCAGTGCAAGGAGGATGATTCGTCGAATACAGACGAATTCTACTTGGGAGTCGAGACGAACAGACTCAGTTGTTTTGACATTCGCTCCAAACACTGAGCGTCCTGAAGAAATTAACCTTGGCTTCACACTACACAAGGTCATCGACCACGTGGAGGTGCCACCAAGGTGTTTCAAGTGTCAGCGTTTTGGACATGTAGCAAAGCACTGCACCGCTGAGCAACGATGCAAGCGCTGTGGAGGGCCACATAATTTCAAGACCTGTGACCGCACGGAGGGTTTTTTGTGTGCAAACTGTGGCGGAAACCATCCAGCAAGTTACAGTAGGTGCCCCATCAGATCTGCAGCTCTGGAGAGGAAAAAGAGATTCATCGCAGGGCCCAAGAGCCACCGAGACTCGTCCAGCGAGAAGGAAGCTGCGAATTCGCCTAAAGAGGGCTCTCGCTTTGACTACACAAGGGACTTTCCTCGGCTAAAATTGCTTGACAATACTTCAAACATTTCTGCTAAGACAGTGAAAAAGTCTGTCACCACGGCAAACCAGAAAGCGATCCCGAAAAGGAATTCACAGCTAGCACTCGAAAACACCACCACTTTTGTGGATGCGCCCGTGGCACCTACATCGACTGAGGCAGTCGCGTCTGATAGCGTATCACCAAGGTCATCTAACCGACCCTATGCGTCCACACTCTCGCCCACACGAGCGACAACGGAGGCTTCCCACTCATCATCGTCAGACTGTGACCAAGTGCTGCGCGCCTTGTTCATGGCTCTACGATCGCACATCGCCCGGATGCCTGAAAGCTCAGCGAAAGAGTTATTGCAAGTAGTACTGGCCCTTGAGTCAGTAATCCTGAGTGCTGCCTCCTCTCATTGAGACTCGGTGCACCATGGCCCTGAACAAGTCGCCAGATTTCATTTCACGCCCTAAAGTGCCCTTATTAATGCAATGGAACTGTGCCGGTCTTCATTCCCGCCTGTCTGAACTCAATTTATTCCTGCGCGACACACCTGTACCTATCCTCGCCCTCTCTGAGGCCGGTCTGCCAAATAATCAGTCAATACCTGGCTACGTTGGTCACGTCAACCACACGATTCCCTCTTTCGCCCATGGAAGTGCCACGCTGTTTATTCGACGCGAAATACCACACATTGCTCTGCAAGTTCAAGACCTTTGCTCCGCCGCTGTGGAAGTAGTAGCAGTACAAGTACGTCTAGGCAGAAGATGCCTGAGCGTAGTGTCCATTTACGCATGTCCCAAGAAAAAAGTCCCCATGAAGACCCTCATCAAGGATATTTGTAGCCGTTGCCCTCCTCCTCGAATATTATGCGGAGACTTCAACGCTCACCATTCGCTGTGGGGTGACAAGACGGTCGACGCACGTGGGAAAGAAATAGTTGATGCTATGGATGCAGAGAACCTGTGCGTGGCAAACGACAAGAAACCAACGTTCTTCAGGCCTCCAAATTCCACCAGCGTCATTGACCTCGTAATACACTCTGCAGATGTTACAGTGTCCTCGACGACAGCTCTGGATCGAATGGGCAGCGACCATTTTCCCATATATACCAATGTTGCTGGATATCAAAAGAGTCACCAAAAGTATTCCCCTGTCACACGATGGGACACCTATCGCGAAGTCCTAGAAGAGTCTACCGGAGACCTATTTGCCGACATGCTCAGAAGTAAGAAGGAGGCTACTAAATCGACGAAACTGCCAGATCATTTTCCTGCTCCGGACCTGAAGCTGCGGAATCTTTGTGCCGCACGGAGAAGAGCAGAACGTCTACTCCTGAGAAAAGGGGCCGATCCTACACTGAAAACTGCGCTTAACCGCATCAATGCAGTCATTCGTAGGCACACTAAACGATTAAGGCGACAACAATGGGCTGCTTTCTGTGCGAGTCTATCTGTGTTTACCCCCTTAGCGAGAGTTTGGGGAATTATTGGTACGCTGGCTGGAAGGACTTCCCACAAAAGACCTTTTGAAGTTCTTGCCTTGAAGCTCGGGAAAACACTTGCAACATTAGCGGAAGACTTTGCAGATGCCTATTCCACCCACACTTCGTCACAACCCATGGATCCCGTGCCACCTCTTTCCCATTCCTTGATGGATGCCCCTTTTACGTTCCGTGAATTGGAATCAGCGCTCAGCGGTTTGCGCAGACATTGTGCGGTCGGCCCTGATCTTATCAGCAATCAGATGATCGCGAACCTGCCGAAGCCACGGAAACAAGAACTCCTTACCATCTTCAATGCTGTGTGGAGCACAGGAGATATTCCGGAAAGCTGGAAAGTTGCATGGGTGGTGCCCATTCTAAAACCCAAGAAAGATGCTACTGTCTTAGGCTCGTATCGCCCGGTGTCACTGACGTCCTGTGTAGCGAAAGTCATGGAAAAACTAGTCCAGAGCAGGCTGAATTGGTTTGTGGAACAGAATAGGAAACTTCCATCATGCATGACTGGATTTCGACAGCGACTGTGCGCTCAAGACAGTGTTTTAGATCTGGTAAGCCATATTGAACACCACCGAGAAGACGGCCTCTCAACACTTGCAGTGTTCATGGATATTTCTAAGGCCTATGACTGCGTCTTGAGAGGAGCCATCATCACCCAACTGCAATCCATGGGAGTTACAGGCAACACTCTGCGCTTCATACACGCCTTTCTCAGTGATCGTGTTTTTCGGGTTCGCCTTGGAGACACTGTTAGCGAGGAAAGACTCATTTCTCGTGGGGTACCACAGGGATGCGTTCTCTCTCCTCTCCTCTTCAATATTGCTTTGGCAGCTCTCCCGAACTCAGTTGGCTATCTGCGCGCTTCTGTCAAAATGTCAATATATGCGGACGACATCTGCATTTGGGTGTCGGGATACAGCCACAAACGACTGGCACGTATAGCACAAGGAGCGACTTCTTCCATACAGACCCACCTGTCAACGCTCGGCCTGTCAATCTCAACGGAGAAGTCATGCTTTATTCTTTTTCCGGGACGACAGCGAAAAGCCACGCGGTTGCATATCAACTTGGGAAGCCAGCCAATACGACAGGCTGCAAGTGTTCGTTTCCTGGGTGTGATATTGGACAGCAAGCTGTCATGGCGGAAGGCTGTAGACTATGTCTTTGACACATCACTGCAGCGACTTCATGCCCTCAAGCGAGTCGCCGGCATGCACTGGGGTTGTCACCCAAGGTCTATGCTCGCTCTACACTCCGCCCTTGTGACCAGTCGGATACTTTACCAGCTGCCGTTGATACGTCCATCAGAGACCCAATATGAACGCCTAGAGGTGCTAAATCGGAAAGGTATTCGCTTGGCCTTAGGAGTTCCACAAGCGGCCTCAAACAAGAAAGTATTATTCGAGAGTCAATCGCTACCATTACGCCTTTTGGCCTCTCAAGCCCTTCTGATACAACTCCTAAGACTGAGTGAGTCCTCACCTGGGAAAACCCTAATCAGAAGACTCAGAAATAGGCACAAGTCTCATTTCTATGCCGCTCTCAGTACTCTGGAGGTGCTTAGTGCCAAGAGTCCCAAACGAAGGCAACGAAGTGACCCTCCTTGGATGTTCGAAGACGTCTCCTACGAACTGTGCATTCCTGGGCTGAAATCAAAGCGATCAACCCCTCCTTCTGAAACATGCTACCGGGTGCTCGAGTATTTGTATGATAAATACAACGGCTATCTACATGTATACACGGATGGATCTGTTTGTATGGACACAAACAGCTGCTCTGCGGCATATTGGATTCCATCTGTTTGTTATGCATGGTCTGGACGTTTGGACAACGTAGTCTCTTCAACGGTTGCAGAGAGTGCTGCTATTGCTGCTGCACTACGCAAACTGAAGAATGGACCCACAAATCAAGCCGTCATTCTCACAGACTCAAAGTCGGCAATTCAACAGCTCTCTCGTGGAACTCCTGGAAACAAGTTCTGCCGACAATCATTGGTCTCACTGAAAACAGCAGCCCAAAGAGGAATTAGGATAACTTTCCAGTGGATACCTTCGCATGTTGGTATCAACGGCAACGAAAAAGCAGATGCCCTGGCCAACGCAGCGCTTTCACGACAACCGACGATAAGAGCTCCTATTAATCAGATATCAGCAAAACAATCAATTCGTGATCATTTCCGTTCTTTGTGGAAGCCACCACACCAGCCTTGTGTGACTAAAGGACTTAGCCGCAGCGAATCAACTTTACTGTACCGAGTCAGAACGGGGTCAGCATGCACTCCCGCATGGTCTTTTAAAGTTAGGGGCGCTGCTTCGCCATTGTGCACGGAGTGCAATGAACTGGGAGACATTGACCACTACATCTGGTCCTGCAAGCGCTTTTGCACCGAGAGAACAGCATTCATGGATAACATGCAAAAAAGAGGGCTTGCGCATGGGAGCACTGAAGAAATTATATATCCGGAAGGGACACGGTCGGTTCGCAAGAAGGTGTCAGCTCTGCTTGTAGCGTTTCTTCAAGAGACAGGATTGAGTGACACGTGGTGAACAATGCGACATGGACAGAGACGCTCGGGCGGAGCAATTGCCGGCCAGATCTGCCAGGCTAACACCGCCTGTAGCCACAACACCACTACTACTACTACTACTAAAGAGGTTGTGCTTATATACAGTTAAATCTCTGGCGCCTAAAATTGCTGCGTAGAGTTGGCATTGCCAATGGCGCTGCGGATGGTGCAATTCATAGAGCGCAGGAATTGTGGGTCGTACTTTGATTTGTCAAAAACAGTCCTTATGTGGATCCAAGCAACATTGTTACCTGGAAAAGGTAATTTGAAGACATCATTCCGCTATGAAATATCAATTTACTGTGTTTAGTCACGCTCACGGAGCCTTTATTCCTTCAGCTTTTGAAAGTTAGGCTGCAAAATTTTGGCATAGAAGACCCAATATATGACAGTACACACAGGCCTCTTATATACTAAGTGTAAAGCTTGAAGGTGAGATAAACTGTATTCTACTAATAGTAGTCGTGATGCCTTAGTCAGAGCAGCGTGTGCTTTTGTAATTAGTTGTGTGGGTCTTTGTATCTGTGAGACGTGCTGGAATTTTATTTGTTGTGTACTGATACAGAGAACACAGTCTATTCCATTAAAATAAATCGCAAGCTGAGATAGCGGGCTTCCGCATAGCTGATTTGTGATAGCATGAAATCGTCACCATCTGATCGAATATGCTCATGTCACGCCTGAGCTTTCAAAAACAAAAATGTACAAGGCGGCGGCAAGGCGTCGCGTTTCCTTGTTATTTTCTTATCCATGTAGAGTGGCCGAATCCACGTAGGAACGAATTCTCTAAACTGCAAAAATAATAAGTAAGCAAGAAAACTAAAATAAGCTATGCTGACCTTGTTTTGTGCGTCTTGACCCTTGCGGGGCACTTGGTTTAGGCATGATAAAAAGAAATACTTAATAGGGAAGCTGTATTTTGTTTGTCACCCACTGCTTTATTTGTAATTGCGATATTCAAGTTGATAACATTTTTGCATTAATTATGTTGAGTTAACTTGATTCAGTGAATTAAAGGCCATTATTTTTATTCCTGTTTACGCAGACAACCGGTGAAGGCAAGCGTAGACTCCAGGGGGTATACGGAATGCAAAGGAGGATATTTGAATTATGTAGAGGAAAACTGTATCGGACTTTTCACGTGGTTTATACATGATGGCATAACTAGTCCTTTCCCAGCGGTGATACACGAAGAGCTTCCTGTGTTGTACCAAGGATTACCGAAAAGACAGCACGACATCGATATTAATGGTTGCCAAACAAAGTACGCTGACGAGTACTGGCTTCGCAAAAGTGGACTAAATAAACGAGAATACGTTAGGGTAAGTTATTCATGGACATTTGAAAGAAATTTCTGAGATAAATATTCTCTCTTTATCCTCACTTCCTGTACGTCACCATGTTGCACGTGTCCGAGCTGGATAAATGCGCGTTGCTGCACAAGAGAAAATCGCTGACTGCTTCGCTGCTTCTTCAAGAGTTACGTATTTTATGATGTCATTGTGCGAACGAACAGAATGCTTGTGTGGTGCGCCGGCGGCGGCGATGTTACCTGTAAGATTGTTTTCTAGTTGTTAACGGCATAAAATGCATCCTACGATAGCTAGATGCCTTTAAAATGACACAAGCTTTTCTTTAGCAAAACAGATACTTGGGAGAAGTTGTACAGTTGCACGAAGGCACTTCGAAGAGCAAAAAAACCGACACAAGGAAAAGGGGAACCCGACAGGGAGAGTGATCCTTTCAAGCTAAAGCGTAATCTGAGAAAACCTCCGGCTTTATCACTTCAACAAGTCAAGGAACAGCACAATGCATACATTCTCAGATAAGTAAGAAAGAAACATAAAAGTAGAAACAACGTTTCGTGACGCATGAACGTCACGAGGCACATGTGGTCGAAATTCACGCTCTTGCGTGCATATTTTATGCACCTAACCAACATCACAGCCATAAAGATTTTGAAGAAATGCTACCTTACTGGCTAGTAGGTGAATGGAAAGCTGGCTAACACATGCAGATATATTTTTGTGCATGTGGAACACCGCTACAGCTTCCCTAATTGACCTCTCACTGTGCCCAAAAAATCCACAGCATATACACGGAGTGAATGATGATGAGTGGGCGAAGCTCCGGAGGTTCATCGTAGATCGTGCCGAGTTCCGGATTAATTTAGTTAACGCGCACGCTACAAATCCTTATGGTTCAACTACGCGCAAGTGAAATCTCCCACCAGCACTTCATTGCAAGTCAAGATCCAGTGCCTATATATATATATATATATATATATGTATATATGGGTGGCCGGTGAATGGTTCCCCACAGTGAGCAGTCGGTATTTTTCAATCAAGAAACTCGCTAGAACACGCTGCCTGCGCCAACGTTGTCTCTCGTGGGTGAGGACGCGTTCTCCTTCTTTGCGAGCTGGTAGAGCGTTCATCGAAGAAAGAGCGTTTCCATGGTCAACGCGCGCCTTTCGCTCTCTCTCTCTCTCTCTCACAAGACAGCAGATGGAAGAGTGAGAGAGCTCGCGCGCCGGGAGGCACGCGCCGAGGGCGAGCGCGAGCGTGGCTACGAAGCGACAACGAAACAACGAGCGGCGCAGCGCCATCTATTGATCAATTCACGTACTAGCTAAGCAGCACCGCAGCGCCATCTCGTGATCATTCTGGGATTATTCAAGAGCGAGCGCATTCAAGAGCGAGCACGAGACCTAGCGGTTTCGTGCGCCATGCGCTCCCATACTACGCGTTCCCATACATCTGAATGAAGCGAGCACAGCAGCGCCATCACGCCATCTAGTGAGCACTTCACGAACTAGACGAGGTGGCTACGAGGGACAACAGAGGATGGAACGACCCACGGCATAAGGAGCTTCGCCCCTAAAAGACGGCCGTTTTCTTCAGCACGGGTTGGTACGCGCAGTTTTCGGCAGTGCATCGCGAGGTGTGAGTAACGGGTGTGTTTGAGAGAGCTGTGCTGCTCCCTGAGCTGACATCCAGGCAGCGAACAGTTGGCCTATGTAGCCAGCTCCACATGGAAATGGAATGGCTTAGTCAATGCTGCCTACACAGCGCACAGGATGCAATAATAATAATAATAATAATAATAATAATAATAATAATAATAATAATAATAATAATAATAATAATAATAATAATAATAATAACTGTCACCTTGGGGGGAGAATACAACGGACAACAGGCCTGTCAAAGCCATCAGGGGGCTTGGAGGACTACGCCAGGCACATCAGCAGACGATCGATGACAACACAGAGATCGAAAAAGTTTGTATGCTTTCTTATACAAAAAGAGGATAATACAAATACACAATATTTAAACACGGTAGCAAAAAACAAAAGCACTACATACAATTAATGATATAACAAGTAAAAAAAGATAACATAGATCAATAGCCTATCTAAACAGTACTTAAACACAGAGAAAGCAAAAGCATTACGTACAATTAATGATGTAACAACCCTTATGTATCGGAAATGAATTCTCTGTGCGCAGTCGAACAAAGAAGATAAATATGCGGCACGATTAGAGCAAATAATCCCAGTAATATACGAAGCATCGAACAAAAAACGATGAGTACTGTAGAAATTATAGTGACTTTAGCTTCTTTCATGTTTCGTGGTTACGGGAAACAAAGCATCAGGGAGTTCATTAAAAGTTACCGGTACATAACCTTTCTGGCAGCTTTGTTTTGAAATCTTGTTTTGAAAAACGGTACAACAAAGCGAGAGGTTCTCCGTAATGTTCGTAAGGCGGTTTATTCATGCATAAACTGAGGGTTCCAGAAGTGCCGCAATACAACAGTATGGTTAAGGAGAGCTTTAAAGGACGGCATACCAAGCAAAGAAAACAGAATCCGTGTCCGTGGAGGAAGAGTTGTGGCGAATGGATTTAAGCATGCTTTTTAGAATCTTGTCAACGCGATATTGCCATCGTGCAGAACAAAAGCCAAATAATGTAATGCCATAACGCGGAATGCTGTAAGCAAGAGCATGTATTAGTCTTTTTTATATAAGTAGGGGCCATGGACTTGATATTGAAAAGCAACGAGGAGATGTCGTCGTAAGCGACCCCAAATATAGGCTAAGTGGTCATTCCAGGAAATGTCACCATCAAAGAACACACCTAGGTATTTTATAGAATTAACATATTCAACGGGAGTACATTTGCAAGGGGTGCAATCACGCGAGTGAAGAAATAAGGGTACAACGGGTGGCATTGATTTCAAAAGATTTTTAAAGCAAATTATTTTTGTTTTACTCTGGTTCATAGACAGTGTTATTCGTAAACCAAGTCACATAACGAAAAACACTATCTTGCAACAATGATAACGCTTTAGGATAAGAGACATGCTTTGCTAAGAGAACGGCGTCATCGGCATACTGAAATACAAGGCATTTAGGAACAGCTAAAGCGAAATCATTTATGAAAAGTTTTAAAATAAGTGGAGACAAAATGGAGCCCCGTGGTACGCCAGCTCTCAAGGTAAGTCTATTACTGAACGGTAGCTGTTTGTCTAGGAAAACGACCTGGGAGCGATCAGAGAGATAATTTTGAAATAGTTTGTGAAACGAACCTCTGAAATCAAGCAGGTATAACTTTTCAAGCAGTATAGAGCGGCTTACTGTGTCGAAAGCTTTCGAAGTGTCTAAAAAAAGGGCACAAGCGAACATGTGTTCCAAAGCTTCATGCAGTGCGTCAGAGAATTCCTAAAGAAGATCAATAGTGCCGCTTCGTGCCACAAAACCAAACTGACGAGTTGAAATAATTTGAAAATTTATCAAGAAAGGGATGTCGTACATTCCAGCAAGAATTTCTCAAGTACCTGCGATAAGATGGGTAATATTGAAATAGGGCGATAACATTCGGCACTACCTTTTCTTCCTTTAAATTATAAAGCCTTTGAATAAAGGCTTTACAATGGCCGTTTTCAGATCTGATGGAAAAATAGCAGTGTTATGATGTACGTGCATCTTTTATTCTGCAGCTCTTTTTTCTCATGCAGCTTTATTGTCGCCTCCTTTTCTCGCCGTAACATTAATCGATTGCGGTGCAAGTAAACTTAATCGATTGCTTGATTGATTGACTAGTTGATATAGAACCAGTAGCACCTGCAGCTCTACTCAGTTAACGTTGTAGTCCATGTTTCGATCTCCCCCGTCCCCTTCCCTTCGCGCGGGGTAGCATACCGGTTGTCCTACACTGGTTAACCTCCTTGCCTTTCCCTCTCTGCTATTTCCTTCCTTCCTTCCGGGTAATAAAAAGAGGCTTCAGGTTAGGTAATGCACGGCGCCAATAAACGCGAAACTATCGAATAAGAAGAATATCGTTTAGTGCTATGAATATCATTGCCATTTTAGTTTCTAAACTCACGGAAATTACGCGCAGATAAATCTACATGGCCTGGTTTCGACTTTGGCATCATCTGTAGGAAGGGCCTTATTAGCTATATGGTGAAAAATGGTGTCGAGATGCTTTGGTAGGTAAAGCACATCACTTGAAAAACTTTAGTAGAAAAGCGATACTTGAGAGGAACGTACGGAAATTATTGGTGTGCATGGAGATACCCAGTAGCATAACAAATGTTGCTTGCTTCATCTTTTACAGACTTGCAAGTTTGATGCTCAAGTTGCATACAGTGGATATTTAGTTTATACCGTTGAAAATCCTGACGAAGGAAATTTCAGGTTTGTTCCAGAGAAAATCACAGTCCTCGCAGACTTGTCGAAAGGACTTAAAGTGAAGGACGAAAAGTTGGAATACACGGTTGAAGGATACTATGTTGAGCGAATAATACGCTACGATAGCGCGCCGAAATGATGTCGAAATAAAGCGAAAAATCGCAGCTGTCCTTAGTTATCGCTTGAGAGACGCGAAGGCGAAGACTTATCATGTGTCATGCGCATTTTAATGCGCATCTTAATTCACGTGAGTCCAGCTTCACCTACGTAAGTACTCTTTAACCTACCTTAATATTTATTAAACCACATTAGTCCTCCTTAATCCACTATAACCCAAGCAATGCCTCGGATTCGACCGTTATGAAGGTTTTGGGTTCGAGTTTAGAAAATCGCGGGTGGAAGACTTAGAAGGTGATGGGTTCGAACCCTTGCAGGTTGAGGGTTGGGCGCCTGTCAAGGTAAACGAAAATAAATTTTCTTCATTACCTTACGATATTTCATTCCCCATCACGTTTCTTGCTGTCTTTCTCTTATTGTTATTTGATATGTTTTACTCAGTTCACACTACACGCTGACAAGGTGCAAATACGTCTTGTGTACCCTCGGCGCTCACCCAGGCAGTGTCTCTTATTGGGATGCAGAAATGATTGTCGATGTCCACCTATTTTATTTTATTCCTATTGTTAACTTCTTGTTTGCTCTGATTTCATTTATTGTCATGTATTATTGTAGGATATTTAATTCCCTATCATGTTTCTTGTTGTCTTTGTCATTTTTATGATATGTTTTACTCATTTCATGCTACATGCGCACAAGGTGAAAATATGTCTTGTGTCCCCTTGGCGCCCGCTTGGGCTGAGCATCACGCACTTTTGCTAGGGAACGGGTTCTGCGGCGTACGACTCGTTAAACTAAACGACTCACCTTTCTGTGTGATGTTTCTCTTCTTTTTTCTCTTTTTTTTCTCTTTTTTCTTTTTTTCTTTTCTCTCTCTTTTTTTGTGTGCGTGCGTGTGCGCACATGTCTTGCATGCATCAAACCATTCAGGGTTGTTCGCGTATGCTCTGCGTTTCTTTCTCTATCCTCCATTTTTCGTGAAACTCAGCGCGGTGACGATCCTTTGCGCTGTACTGGTGCCGACAGCGCACAGAGCAACGCATCTTCCGAAGTGAATCGTGACGAGAGGGCGAAGCACTGGGGATCGTTCGGTGTTACCGTAAATGACTCTTGACATTGCCCACACATGCATGTAAATGAGTGAAAACGGGTGTGTATATTTACAAACGCGTTGTCACTTATGCACCTGGTCTTTATGAGGTTCCTGCGCCCCCACGTCGTAGATCGTGCGGAGTTCAGGATTACATTTAGTTAACGCGCACGCTGCGAATCATTATAGTTCAACTACGCACAGGAGAAATCTCCCACCGGCACTACATTGCAGGTCAAGATAAAGTGCCTCTATATATGGGGTGGCCAGTGAACGGTTGTGCAGCGCGAGCAGTCGGTTTCTTATGCGGGGAACACCCATCACTGCACCACGTTACATGGGCCTGCCAACGATCTAAGGTAGTCCAGTAAACAAAGCACCAACACCGGAGCAGTGGGAGGCTGCTCTATCCTGCTCGAAGCCTGAAGAACAGCTCAAGCTGATCGACAGAGCTGGCAAGATGGCAAAGGCCACAGGGGCCCTGGACTGAGGGCTCCTCCTTCGCCTGGAAACTTACCTTGCGGAAATAAAGTTTTCTCTTTCTCTCTCTCAATCAAGAAATTCGCTAGCAGACGCTGCCTGCGTCGACGTTTTCTCTCGCGGGCGAGGGCGCGTTCTCGTTCCTTGCGAGCTGGTACAGCGTTCATCGCGGAAAGAGCGTTTTCATAATCAACGCGCGCCGTTCTCTCTCCCACGACAGCAGACGACACCGTCTGACTGCGCTGCCTCCAGGATGGGCCCACACCCACACACTATAGCAATGGTGCTGTGACATGAGCACAGACAACGGACAAGCCGCGACCCTAAGGTGCTTCGCCCTTAAAATAATCAAATAACGATACTGTACGCTAACAACACATTTTCATCTACTACCGCTCCTTTACGTTAGGTGCAGTTCTTAAGCCTAACGCCAGCCTAGCCACATTGCTTCCCCGGTCGGCGCTCAAAAATGGAATGTTCCTACTGCTGCCACGCTGGTCGCAAAGTCCGATCAAAGTCTCGTTCAGCGCTTGTCGACGATTCCGAACTCCTCGCCTTTCTCGTGTCTGCAGCTAGATAGTTCCGTTTGCCTAATTTGCGGTCACGTGGCCGTCGTCCAATCAGTTGGCGAGGGACCTCGCCTCTTGGAATAGTCTGCACCTGGGCTGTCCTTTTCAAGTGACGACGTAGAGCTCCGTGGACTATGCTGCGGGTGGTTCCGTTCTGCGAAACAGTTTGAGCGTTGCTGCGGACTGTGGGTGCATCTGCAATCACAGTAGCAAGGCCACCGCAACTCTGAGGAGCCTCGCTCTGTTGTAACAAATGTCGGCGGCCACGCCTCCGAGATCCTAGCATCGCAGTGTCCGCAATCCAGTAGGCCCGATTCACTCATCTGTCAGTCCGGTGCTGGCCAGGAAAACCTTCGCCGTGCTACGTGGGCAGCGCCAGTTTACCCTTCTTCGGTTTTCCAGCGAGGGTCCCATATTCGCCTCCGTCGAAAATGCGATCCGGCAGTGGCGGTCGCATTTTTGACGAAGTCAAAAATGCAGGGTGCCCGTGTGCAATGCGTCGCCAGGGCACGTTAAAGAACCCCAGTTGTTGTAAATTTTTGGAGCCTTGTACTACGGCTTTTCTCCTTTCCAGCCTTTCATTCCCCTTTTTACCCCTACCCCAACGGATGTTGCGCCATGCTCCCAACAAGGGCTGCAGAAAATAGCGTCATTTCCTCAACAGAACCAAAATTATTTTGATTATTAGTGCACACCACCTGCTGTTTTCTCGCTTCTTGCACACCATCGGTTATTTTCATCGTTGGGCACATGCCCCACGTGTCCTTTTGCTCTTGCACAATGTAGTTTGCGTGCCAATAGATGGCTGTCGACACATGGAAAGACATTTCAGTGCAAAAACATGGTTAGGTTGTTTGCGCTGAAAGAGATTAACATTTAAGTCATCGTTGTCTTTGACCCGCTATTGTATACAATAGACTCAAGAGCTCTCATTAAACGCCCATGCCTACAGTCTGGAGTGTTTTAAATGAATAGATGACATGCGGTTCTCTCTATTCTGTCTCGGGATGACTCACACCTTATATACCTCGGAAAGTAAGATGTGAGTTCGTTGAGAATACGACCTGCTATATTAAAATTCTGTGCCACTGGTTTCGTTGAATTATTCGCAGCGTCTGCTGTACCCGCTTGTTCTGATATCAATTGGTGTTCCAGTTTGGCCAGTTTATTGCTTGTTACAGTTTGAACATTTAAATGACGCTCGAACTAGTGCAAGTAAAAGTAGACTTGATATGACGGAGATGGTCACTTCCCGTGCTTTTAACTTTAAAGTTATTTATAATGTGCTTACAAGTATTTCATCTAATACGTTACTACGCTGGCGGTACGCTGAAGATTTACTTTCGGCACTCACGAAAAAGTTTAAAGTTTCTGTAGCGGCGGCAGGTGATCACTGTAATCTCCCGAAACCCTTTTCCTAGGAGCTCCTTCTTTGAAAGTATTGGACAATATCATTTATGCTTGGAAGCATATTCGAGTCATTTGTCATGAAGGCTGGCTGCTGATTGGTCTCACCTTGCTCGTGCTTGTTTCCTATGTATCTTACATGCGTTTTTGTACGCCTTGTTCAGCGCATCGTGCGGGGGATTTCTTTTCGTTAATCTTTTGGCTTTCGATTGTTTAAGTGGTGAACGTAACCTTCGCGGAATAAAAGTGATCGCCGCAGCAGGCATACTATGCGGCAAGCGATGCGTGCCGCTCTATGCATGAAGACTAAATCGTGAATTCGCCCAACTACGATTTACCAAATGCTGTCGGCAATGCAGCTCTGAATAATCTAGAGCAAGGCTCATTCATGAATGCCACCAAAATGTTCCCAATAATGTCTCGCTTTTCAGTAATTTTCTTCTTGCACTACCTTGTTTCACAACAACGAAATTCCAGCAACAGCCAACTTCTTCGTTTTCGCCGCGGATTTTGTTAGAGCGGGGTCCAACTGTACGCCTGATTCTTTTGTGTCCCGGTGTCGCCGGTGATGAATAGTGCAATCAAGGTATCGCTGGCTATTGTTTGGCTTTCTGTAAAGTGCGGTCTTCAGCTTCCCTTTTTCGATGCATGCTCTCGTGCCGAAAGAGTCCATTTTACTACAATAGCTGTGCCTGACGAACTAAATGTTAAGATGGAAATCGTTAAATTGGCCAATAAATGTGCTCGGTGCACTTACACCGTGTTCAAAATAAAAGAGACACCGTGTATGCAATGGCGATATGTGCAAGGTTTAAGCGGTGATGTCTTTGGAAGTTGTGCTCCTAATTGCTCCATAAGATTGGCGTAACTCTGCGCAAAATGGGTTCCCAACTTCCCATGCTAGTAGAGTTCTTAATAGTAGCCCGAATCAAATATAAAGGGTAATTTCAATAACGAAATAGACTACTGCTATAACAGACATGAGGTGCGCCACAGAAGAGAGAGCTTATGGATCATCAACACGCGATATGTGATCATGTTGAGCGCTACTGAGTGGACGGCGCTGTTGTGTGAACATCTGCAATCTATGACTCTTTCGTTTTATGAACAGTTATATACAATAGTAGTCTCTGTGCCTCTGTGTGTCCAAGTGGTTGTTCGCTTACTTTTTTGTATACTTCATAACTTTCTGACACCATCCGCCAAATAAGCCAGGAGATGTAGCCGGTGCCACACATAGGCACCAAGCTCTCCTACAAGAATAAAAAAAAAAAGGGTACGTGGGCAGCGCGTGCTCGTTTGCTCTCATTCAGTGCCTTCGTATGCTCCAATTCCTTCTGTGGTAGATACATTCGTGTATGTAATCAGGCAGCTAGAGTTGCCACGATAGCCTGAGCAGAGAGTGTGCTTTAATAGACACCATGATTCGCAGAGATATATCTTGTGTAAAGGGCGGGAAGGTGGTTGGGATAGCACTAAAATGATCATTTAGAAACTTGGACACTGGCTGCAGCGGTTCGCTGTTGCCGAATACTACAGGCCTGCCTGATATTTCAGCGGTTTGTAGTTCGCCAATGCTAACCTTATGGGACTTAGTAGAAACGGTCTGCATGTTTACATTTAGGCATCAAACAAGCCATACTAGGATTATGCGGTGACTAATCTTCTGGATAGGAGATCTGTTATGGAGTATTGCCGATGCGCGCGCCCGCACACTCACACACACACACACACACACACACACACACACACACACACACACACACACACACACACACACACACACACACACACACACACACACACACACACACACACACACACACACACACACACACACACACACACACGCACGCACGCACGCACACGCACACACACTGTCTCTCTTCCTGCTGAAATATCACTTTCTTTGTGTTCTTAGAATTACTATGAACACAATGTTATGAAAAGATACGCTTTATTTCGAACCAAAATGCATAGAAATCCGCTTACTTCCTAGACATGTGGCTGGGCGTGAGCAGTGAAAAGTGTCCAAGCTTAGTCCCCGCATTTTCAAAGCTTATGCAAAGCGGGAATATAGCAGCGACATTTTCTAGACTCGCCAGACGGTGGCTCCGGTCCTAGTAGCCTAGTCAGAAGGAATTTTTAGAAGTAGAAAGTTGGTTGGGTATCTATTCTGCGCTATGCTCTAATATCCAATATATTGAACCAATCCCCAGTGCCGGGACTGGGGAAGATATCATATGAAGCCCCGTTTAGTTGCACTCGTTTAAACACTACCAACATATTTAAATGTTCACTCACCGTCAGCCTATTTAAGTCCACTGCAGGATGAAAACCTCTCCGAACGATAGGCATTTATCTTCAGTAATGTTCAGTCATTAACGAAAAACGCTTTAGTGAAACTGTCCAAGCACTTAATCTTAGATTAAGCGGGCACCGCGCAGACACCGCGCATAATTGAGCAAAGGAAGTGGAACATAATTTTTAATACATTTATAGTTTTCAATAACTGAGGCTTCATAAACTGGAGTCAGAGACAGAAAATACACAGTCTAAATACCAATTCCATACACTCAAATGTTTGAAAGGGAGCTCTTAAGTATATTGGATACAACAGCGGTTTAACGAGCGCGACGAGTAAAAGTTAACCCACTTCGATGACGCAGCCTCACCATGTTTTTCCCCAAATGTCTCTTCTTGCCAGCTGCTTACTCATTCTATTCCGCGAAAACTAAAATGCTGCCACCGTCATCCCTACCTTTCTCTTGTATTCTGTGGCTTTTTTTATCACCCGGCTTCAACAACCATCAACCATGCTAACGCACGACTATCTCCCCCCACTTTTTGCGCTCCTTCTTTATTTTTCTTTCCTCACGTGCCTCTCTTCTCCTCCTTGTGATATTAAAAAGAGGACGCACAGCGTATATAAACAGATGCCAGAGAAGGCATTTGTTGCCTTCAAGGAGACAAGACCACTTGTCAAAACGTTGGCTCTGACGACGTTCCCGGTTCGTCGTTTTCAACGATCTGCTAAGTATTCACATCTCTTATAAAATTAGAAATAATCCCCTAAGCAGAAAATGATCACGATGACTCTCTAGGAGTTTGATGGTTCTTTAGACCAGATCTAACGTGTTAAACTTGCAGGAAATTATCGCAATGCGGAGGAACGGGGTAAATTTAAATGCAGTAGGACCGTGGAAACAGCTTGCACCACTGACAGGAGTTCCCCGCCTAGATTTACTGTCATGGATCTGAATCGCATATATGTTGTGCGGGCATGCAGTGTCACTGCTTACACTAAAGGAGGTAATCAGCGTATTTAAGGCTAAATATTTATAAGGGCAGAATTTTTATAGGCCAACATATTTATAGGGTTTCACGTAACGTATCCCTTATGATCTGGACGACCAGAACGCAATACTATAGTTAATTATTAGTATTTATTACGTGAACTGCCGTGAACTGCCGAGGAGGGGCCGGGCTTTTAAACCGAGCAGTAACTGTAGACTTCGCGCGGTCGCCATCGCTGGCGCACCCGCTATCTCGACGCACCCGCTATCTCAGCGGGCGGCCCGTAAACCATTCTACGTGCTGCGTTCTAGACCTAAATGCTGCTTGTATAGTTAAACCTAAAAAGTTACCTGGGGTGATCAAGATACTTTTAAGTTGAAAAAAAACGACTGCGGACAAGGCCAGTTTTCATTATGAAGCGCACATGCGTTTGTTATGACTCTTCCCAGTTGGCTAATTGGCACCGTGCGGGTAATGAAGATAAGTGTAACTTCTAACAATGCGAATAACTCTTTTTTACAACATAAAGAGACCTAAATGTTCTCAATATAGTGTTCAAGCTCTTGCATCAATAGCGACCACTGACCTTGTGCCAATTTTCCAAAGTCTACTGCTAAGGCACCTAAAACAAAGATGCTGTTTGGCGCACTTGACTGGAGCAGTAGCTGCGCCCTCTCTACCACTGCGGTACATTAGACCACGACAAATTACTTTTACGATTGTACCACGCCGCTACCAAGTACCCACGCAGCCGAGTTCCCGGTTGCGACAACTGTCACTCTGGCCTGAGAGGAAGTGTGTGTTTTATTCATGCAGGAGTCAATTTTCAAGTTGCTATCCTGGATTCGTATAGCAACAAAGTTACCCTTAATCCCTACTCTGCTAGTGACTTTGACTAGTGAAGTGGTCTGCGCCTGAGGCGTCGGAGAAGAGAGGTCAAGAGGGGAGACGACGAAAAAGCGTTGTCATAACGCTTGGGATGTGCCGGATTTTTTTTTCAATTGTGTATAGATTCCTGCAAAACGCTTTTTTTTTCAAGACTATGCAGCAAAGCCTGCTTCAGACTGTCCACATAAGTAACTGGTGAAACAGAGGAACCCCAAGGCGGACTGAAATATTGGTAGCCATTTTGCTCAGAAAAGAAGTTGTACGAACTAAGCGAATGTGAGTTTCGTGACATTTGGTACAGTTTTCTTGTTTCTTCGCAGTCGCGAGAAGGTAAAACACATCTTGGATATCCAATAAAGGAATCCTTTATTGGATATCCTTCGCGTTATATTTCGTTTTGATGAGAGTGCCGTGAATAGATGTCGCTTGAGTTTCGGTGGTGCTCTTTGTAACCTTTTCAATACAGCGCTAGTTGTGAGGCAGCGTCACAGTCCCGCACTCCTTTTTACGAGCACCTGCGTGGACTTTCCAGTATCCACGCCTTGGCCCCAGTGCTTGGGGTCTAGTGTTCCATGGCCAACTTGAATTTTTTATTCAACAGTGTCATGGTGGGCTGCGTGGCCACGTTCATCGGCATACTAGCAATAATATTTTGAGAAATTCACTCCTGATTCAAAGAGTGTTTGCGTCCAAAACATTGGCGTTTGCCTCGTCATAATGTTGGAGCGTCCTTGGAATATGTTTATGTTCAGCTGTTGAACCGTCAGTATACAAAATGAAATGTACGTTTAGTAACAGTGTAAAGGTTGTAGTCGGTAGTGGTGAAGACGACTATCAAAAATACTGAGATGGTGGGACTTTCGGAACGGGGATTAAGTACACACGTACGAAATTCGTAGTTTATTCACGTTTAGGCCGGTGGCTAATAAACTACGAATTTCACACGTGCTGTTCCTCTATTGAAATCTGCATCACACACAATATATATATATATATATATATATATATATATATATATATATATATATATATATATATATATATATATATATATATATATATATATATATATATATATATATATAATCATAAAAGCACCACGATGTTCATCATTAACACTAGTGTTTCCTTCTGCGAGCACACGTTGTCACGGCTGGTAGAAGCCACACATTGAGATAGCAATGCGTTTCCTCTTGTGTTCGCCGAAAGTGCATGGAGACACGACCTTTTGCGCGTGTGAGGCAAATGTTCGCGTTGTTTGTCTAGGGGCGAGTGCGTTAGCGTTTGAAATTCAAATTGAGTTCTTTTATTTTTTGACTTTGTTGGACGTGGAATAGCTAACATTAGTCAACATTTAGTAGGGAACAGTAAGAACAGGTAGCGCCAGTCTTTTGGCACGTAGAACTCTTGGAATTATTATTAATTATTAGGAAACAACAGTAAAAAGCTAACATTAGTCTACAGATTTATCTAACCAATGCTAACCTGCGGCTAAAAAGGGCACACTTCACGCACTTAGAATAAAAAAAAAAACAATAATACATAATCAGATGAATTCGCCATTTCTATTTTGAACAAGCATGTATATGTTATATTTTACATTGAAGTAAAGCGGGAAATTCTCTTTATATTCTAACGAGAAAATTCTATGTTAAACCGCACTGTGAAATAAACGTTTTAGAGGGTTATGAAATGTTTGTCATTGGATTTTCCAGTTCACAAAAGCATGAAAGCCCAGAGGACCTATGCCTCGGCAGCTGTCATACTGGTGAGAAAGCCATGTTTTATTAGCCGGTGTTCAGTCAGATTGGTGTTCGTGCAACGATTGTTCAGGCCGCAAGACACGATTTTCATGAGCGTTAGTTGCAACAGACTAATTGTATCTCGAACAATATCTATGCCGGGGGCACTTGTATGTGAAGAAATCGGCTACCTAAGCTAAAAAATATGCAGAGTCACAGTGGTGGCCGAAAGGTCAGTAAATCATACTACGGATTACCACAGGAAAGTAGCTAGATGGTGCAGGCTTTGTAGCTTTTTCGCCCATAACCTGCGCAGAATGGTACATTGTCCAACCAGCAAAAGGAGACAGATGTTCCTACTAGGCAGGCAAACATTACCAGTCTTTGCTAGATGATATTGAAACGATGTTTTCACAACAGCGAGCCGAGATAGGGCACCGGACACGATGGCCTGTTGGGGTCGGTCAGAGAGAAAGACTTGGTGAAAGTGCACGCGCCATGATAACTTAATCACTCAAAAGTTACGAAGCAGATAATACGGGAGCATTTTGTTTCGTGTCTGGCAGTTAATAATAATATATATATATATATATATATATATAGACGAGGTAGTGAAAAAAAGCGCAAAGGCTCCGTTGATACACAGAGTAACGTACGTTCAAACTTTTTAAAAAGTTCGAACGTACGTCGTGCTTCGCTTACTCTCTCTCTCTCTCTCTCTCTCTATATATATATATATATATATATATATATATATATATATATATATATATATATATATATGAAGCCAGTACAGAAAAAGACATTTAGAATTTAGATATGATAATGGTGATCGTTAGGGCAGCAGCTGGTAGAGCTCAGCCAAGCACCATTATGTGAACCAATGGGGTTTAAAATTTATTTTAAACCTCCTTGATATGAACACCATCGTCGGAAACGCCAAATGGCCGTCGCGTCGGCGTTGTCTGAAATATCTTTTGGTGCCTCTATGTGAACCCTTTCAACGAAACTCCATGAACCACGCATTTTGTACGCCTTACTCCCAGGGAGCGTTCAGGGTCGTAGAGAGAGCCTGCTACGATATCCCTAATGGCCGGGCGCCGCGTGCTCACTCTGTATATGTAAGCCAGCCACGCCTGGACATCAGGGATATCAGCGCTGGCTAGGCCAAGTACACGTAAAACTCACGACTCGGCGCCTCTGCACTCGCTAATAGACGATGTCTCTTCTTCCTCGCTTATCTCCTTTTCACCTGCCTCTTTATTGGACGCAGTGGAGCTACAAGTCTAGTGCTTGTTCTCGTTTTAAACGGCCAAGCTGTTGAAGCTCGAGTTTTGCCTGTGCTGATCTCCGCTCGAATTCGCCTAGCAGGGAGGAAACCCGCTCTCGCCGTTGACTCACTATCCACACTGCTACTAGATAGTGATGAGGAGGACAATAAAGAAAGAGAGAAAGAAAAGCTACGCTGACAACCGGACGGTGCGTCCACTCGTGGTGCATTCTGTCGAAGAGGAGGCCGCGTATGAGCATCGGCGTTGAAACAAACGTTCGGGAACCGTCTAGAATCTAGGTGGTCGAGGCACGCTCAGGTAAAATAAAGCTCAGAAAAATGTGCATCCCCTTGACTCCAGGGGCCGAATGGCAAGGGTGATAACTAACACAACCAAAAGGTCATGGAAAAGGTAACAGTAAACTGATGGTAATAGAGATGGTAGCTAAAGGTGAAGATATGCCAACGGAATGGTCAGGTACGCACAGCTTCGCAAATCCACCCGTTTTGTAGCCTCGTGCTACAAAACGGGTGGATGCTAATTTTCCCTTTCATATACGCACAGCCTCACGTGAGTGGAAGAGTACGTAGTTTTTCTTCTGCGGCAAAAGTGCGACGATGGAGTAGTGTTCGGGCATCGATACTCTACAAATGCAATGTTCTTACGCATGGTACACTTCTGAGATTTCCTACATTTTCGAGACATTCGACTGTGATAATTACGCAGACCTACACACAAGTCAATATATACTGGTATACTGTGCATGCCAATATGAAACAGAAATGTGTTGCAGGAAGTGTCAAAGCGTTATTATGATTCGTAACCCATGCACTGAGCGTGCTGGTTATATTCTGGCTTCGTTTCAGGTGCTCGCCTGTGGAGTTCACGAAGGTATGTGGTTGCTATCCTTGGCTGTCAACACGTCGCCGCGACTCAAAGCAGCGCTTTAGCGCCGTGATGCAAACAACTATTGCTACCTGCGTGATTGGCTAACATGCTAGAAAATTAGCGTTGTAATGCGCAATTTTCGCCCAAACGCCCTGCAATTTTTAGGCAGTAGGGACACCATACAAAAGCTTTCAAGTTCACTTGCACCAGATAATTAGACTTGTAGAATTTCACTGTTCTCATTAATAATGCAAAGCAAAGGCGTGCAGGACATGGACACAGCGTAAGAGGAATGGAGAATACGAAGGCCGACTATCACTGAAGAACAACACTGAGGCGAAAAAGAAAGGAAGACACACAGCTTATCTGTGCATGCACAGGAATGGTAGCGCCACCTGTCAAACGGTTGCAGGTGCCGGTCTACGTGAGAGGCAACAGTTCAAGAGGTCCTAAATCACACCCCCCCCCCCCCCCCACCCCCGCCAACCGATTGGTGAAAAAACACATTTTGCGGCTAGGGTATGCTGCAACGAACAGCTCAGCCAAATTTGTAATCGCGTGCGGTACGCAGCATTCGCAACCGGAGCACAAAGTTACCACTTTGTGCTCCACGTCTGCACCTACTGCACAGTCCACGACTGCACCGTTAGGTGAGTGCGCCTTCCAAGACACGTTAGGTGTAGAGGGCTGATTGTTGGCACGGGGAAGGCGGTCGAACTTAGTGATCCGTCTTTCCCAGAGCTCTTGCTACACGCCTGCACATCTTTGCCAAGTCTCTGCACCACCTCGAAAGTGGTTTGTGGCCACTTGCCATTTCTGCTGGCTCGTCCATAGCATGCCAAGAACCCAGCACGTTGATGGTGTCTAGCCAAGTATGAGTGTCATTCTGAAAACCGCGAGACTGCCGTAGTTCCCATGCACTTTGTAGTGGTAAGGTGGCAAGCAAGAGCACGCAGCTCGAAGACGCCAAGCACACGACACGATGTGAGAGGCGCTCGATGGCGCCCATAAGCTCAGCGACGCTGTCGGGTGAGTCGCCCGAAAAGCCAGCAGGGAAGATGCCGGCAGAGCACGTGGCCGTCGCAGCATTCACCGCGCCGAGATTGTTGAGATCATCCCTCTGCACCTCTGCTGTTGACACAGACATGTCTGCGGAGTCTATGCCGCACGAAGCGTGCAGAGAATTTCCTGTCGAGATGATTCCGTGGGCAGTCTCACCGTGAAGTGGTATCGCCACGTGGGAGAGTTTGTGCCCTCCAGCAGCCGAGGAGGCCTGTATGCCGTCCCCTGACGGAGCGGTGGTACTTGCTGCCGCGGCAGGTTGCCAGATTTGATGGCCTTCGAAGCGTGTACGGCGTTCAGCGGCCAGCAAGAATCGTAGCGCCGAGGACCCGCGGCTACCACAACAGGGTCGCTGTTCACGTTAAACGTAGCTTGTCGTCGACTGCGTCATTGCAACGATAATAACGAAGAGAAATAGACACAACGCCTGTTTTCTAAGCCGGCTGTTTTATGATGATTATGATCTGATGATGATGATGATGATGATCCTTCAAATATGGCGCATACCCACTACGGGGGATTGGCCAAGACCTGGAGTGCTTAACTTTTAGCTGGTATATTGTGCAAATACCACAACATGACGAATAAAATAGAATAATAAATTAATAATAATCGGCAGAAAAGTAAAACATAGGGAAAAAAAACTACGTAGACTATTTGTGCACTTCTACCGTCAAAACAGGTAATGTTTTCCTTTTTTCTCTCTCCACTTCTTTGTCGTCTCTCCGTCCCGCCGAGCGCGAGCACCGAGTTCCATTGCCGCTCTTAACTAGTCTAGTCATCACACTACCAATAACTTCTGCGGGTTTAGCGGTTCATGACGTCAACGCTTAACGGCATCATGTCTTTTGGGGGGTACTGTCGTTCGCTTCCAGTGAGCCGGAAGTTGGCATTGTGCATAAAGCACTACAATTGCGATAAGAGCAACACTAATATAGAAAGGAGGTGGTTCAATGCTGCAGTTATAGTGCGGAAAGGGGCACCTTAACCTTCATAATTATTTTAAATTATCAGAATGGACAGGAAGTATAGGTTGTTGATGTGGGCATGGGGCAGGGATATGCTTGTATGGGGCACAACTAAAAAAAAAAGAATAATGTCAGTTCCGTACAGTGAAATCCGCTGGAGAGCAAAGCTCTGGCCCTCTCTATCTGTTTTTGCGATCCAGCTAAGGACACAGCTCTCCACAGGTTGGTGCTCAAACCAAAGAAACGCTTGTGTCAGCAAAGCTACGCCGACGACACATCACTGCAACACCTCGCAAATGTGGGTGTGTATAACGTAGTGGTTAAGAGACATGGCTTTGGTGGGCGCGCACCCCCGTTCGACGTTCGAACCTCAGCGCCGGCCAAAAATTGCCTCTTTCGTTCTTCCTTTCCTTTTTGAAAATTTAAGGCGCTCGTATAGTACACGAGGTGAATCCGCCACTAGATTTGAAACACGCGCATTTACACGTGGTTGAAGAAAGTGGGACCGCGCCATCTGCCCGCTGAGCCGACGAACGTCCTGCGGACAACTACTCCGACGCCGACAACGACCGAGGGTCCACTAAGAGAGCTTTGCTGTAATAGAAATCATGTATAGCAGCGTCGGCTGGGAGGGTAGGAGCCACATGCGGTTGAATTGATTACATTTCTATCCAAGTAAAGGAGGAGGAGGATGAGGAGGACTGCTGCTTCCTTTCTTTGAAAGATAAATAAGCATTGAATTGAATTGAAAGGCCTCCTTGTTAACCTGGATTGAGCCAGGTAGGCTACCCTGTACTGGGGAAGGGGATGACACTTCCTAACGCTATTTAATTGGAACGTTGAGGTCACCTAGGGTTGTTTAATAACGAAACGGCCTTCACTTTCAGGATGAGGCTCGTCTCTGTCAGCAAAAGCCTCTGTCAGGCTTTGTAGCCTTTTGCTTTTGCTTCGATTTCTGTAAATACAGAAAGAAATAAACCAAATCAATCAATCAATCAATCAATCAATCAATCAATCAATCAATCAATCAATCAATCAATCAATCAATTTGAGTTCATTTTACATTCAAACTGTGATTCTGCGTCCGGGTTGCGCAAGAAAATCCTGCCGGGGTTGTGCAATTGGGGTTGCGCAGGATTTAGTAGACTTGCGTGGATTTCCGTCTAGATTTAGCAGTCATGTTGGGTCATTGGACTAAGAGTAGAAGGGTAACTTCTGCAACATTGAGAGGAAAGGCATTGAAGCAAGGTCTCCACGCCAGACATTTTTCCGTGATCACACCTGCAAGTGCATGTAAGGGCAAGGAATTGGGCGAGCGCACCGTTTCACCCATTGTTTTATTTCAGCTGAATCCATCGGAGAAAGTCCCCATTGGTTGTACTTAAAACAAGTGGCCGAAGACTACATCAGCAAAGTTAATAAGACAAGCGGCGGTCGTGTGAGCTACTGGGGATTCACAGCAGATTTCGCGTATTGGCGAATCAAACCCACTACGGACAAGTAAGCTAATTTTCACTTTTGCAGTCTTAATAGGAGGTAAGGGAATGGAATGAGGAAAGAGGGGAAGGGGGCGATAAGAGACCTAACGTGCTTAAACTGAGCACTGGTGTGAAGTCATCACTTGTGTATGTCTTACTGCTTGTTGCACAGACATCTTTTGTTACATTTTGCCTCTAGTGAAATCATTATTTGGTGTAGTATTGACATTACTTAGCCGTTGTAAATTTTTAAATGATGATTTCCTGCTTGAACGAAGTTAAGTGAACTTGCGCGCTCCCAACCTGGTGTTCTTTAGCATGCCGTTATGCGAAGTAACATGAGTTATCCACCGCAGCACATCATGAAATGTGGCTGCCCTGTTGCCATACGGCTTCTTATTCATAGCCTCTCACTCATATCGTGATTTAGGTACCTGAAAATCAGCAAAATTACTATACGTAATCTGGTTGCAAGAACGTTCGTCTTATCCAGGACGTTTAGAAAAGTACAGTCGCCTTAAGCCCGCCACGGTTGTCTAGTGGTTACGACACTTACAAAAATGCCATATATGGCGATGTCAGAAATTGGGCATGTGTGGCTGTACATGTATGGCACGTGTTCATGTGTGGCCGTATTTTCCCGATACATCTCACAATAATTCATGGCATTCTTCGTGTAGGTCTTTCGTTGCCGCATATGTCTTTATCACGATTTAGGCAAATACTACCCCATACGGACACGTGAAATATACAGCCACATGCACCCAATTCCTGATGTCACCATATAGGACATTCTTGTAAGGGAATGCTTGACCCAAAGGACGCGGGCACAATTTCGACCACGGCGGTCGTGTTCTCGATGGAGGCGCAAATGCGGCTCGTGTATTGTGCGCATTCACTGTAAGTCAATGAATCTCTGGTGGACAAAATTTGTGGAGCCTTCCACTATACGGCTTCCCTCTCCTTGCCACTCTTTTTTATTCCCCTAGCTCTGCGGATTTTGAGCCGTCCAGCCGACAAATGCTGCAGAATGTATCGTCGTTTGCTTGAGCCAATCACAATAAGCCTTTAATTTTGGGGGAGTGAAGGAAAATGCATCGCAGTTCTCACTAATGATATTAGTTCGAAGCGATATGCTTCAAGTGTCTACAGCTGGCTGCCGCATGAGCGACAGAGGGCATTCGTGTGGCTGCTACAGGCATCGTGGGTCGCACTGACCTCCACTGAACAACGACCCCTAATAGCGGCACGAGAACAGAGCGACACCTTTCGCTTCTTGGGCAGCAATTCCAGTTCGCCTCTTAAATATACGTTAGGAAATGTGATAAAGAATTAAAACATAAAAATATAAACTGCACGAGAAAGGGCTTGTTAATAATTGTATATGATAGTAGGACTACAGCTCATAGTTTTATACTGTAAATGCATTTAACCACCAGAATAATCGCTGAAAATGATTTCCTGTTCACTTCCGACTTAAAGCTTAACCGCCAAATGGCCAACTTGTCCTTTATTATAGCAAAGGTTTTATCTCTCTCTCCTGAAAAAATAAAAAAAAAGATAGGAACAAGAAATATAAACTCCGCGAAAGAGGATGTGGTAAGAGTTGTATACAATAAGTATATCATAGCCCAGGTTTAATAATGGGCATTTAACCGTAAGGATATTCCACGAAAATTGGTTAATGCAATTCCTATTCCAATGACAATTGTGTGGGGCTCACACCTGCTTTCGATACGTGCGTATTAGCCATATATCAAGGAAAACAAGAAAGAAAGAAAGAAAGAAAGAAAGAAAGAAAGAAAGACAGTCACGGTTTCGCCAGAAGTAGGCACAAATGAGTGCGGTGGCAACACATGGATTATTATAGAGTCAGACTAGCAGCTTTAGGGGCGAGGCACATCGTTTCTCGCAGTTGCCGCGTCACTGTGCTGCGGCAAGAATAGCAAAACCCAGGCACTGTATTGGCGAGGCAGGAGAGACCCAGGAACTGGGCAGCAATGGTCGCGCAGCAACTAAAGCATCGTCCAAGCAGTGCGCATTTCAGGATCCTAGGACACCCGGTAGCACGCAGGCTGCCGCCAGTGGGCTACGCGCAGTGCCACTGCGCGGCCTCTTTGGATAGCTAGCGTGCGTGGTTCCCACAGTACATACTTCTGTACTTACAGCCATGACGGCGACGGCGAGAACACGTTTCGAGTGTTAATGTAAATGACCTCGCAGGAAAAGGAAGAAACCGAGTATGGCTTACACCGACATTGTGAAGCACTATGAAGCCGCCGAGTACCACTAATGCCGAGGCGTGAGTGCCGCTACCAGCCACATAACTGAAGGATTATAGTCGCCTACCAGTTTTAATGCCGTCGCGATGATTGGTGACGGAACTTGCGAACGAAGAAATCCTACAGTTCATAGAAATCGCTACGCGAGCGCAAAGAGCGAGGTTTCGTTAGAAATCATTTTCTATGTCGTTGTGCTGCTGGGGCGCCTAGAGATGAGTGCGATGCGCAGCGAAGTTTGAGATAGCAAGTATCTTTTTGATTGCATTTCTTTCTTGGTCTCTTTAGAACAGTCGGAACTCCAGGCAACCGTCTGTAGTTGTCTCCAGGCGGTTGCCTGGAGACAACTACACACACACACATATCCAAACCTGGTGATCCTTCGCCTCTGCTACCCAGACATTTATACGTCTGACACGTGTTAGGTGTGCGGAGCCAGAGCGACGCTGCAGCACATGCTGTGGGAATGCACAGGGAGCGCACAGCAGGATCCCCTTATTAGGAACGGGGTAGACATGGCAGTCTGTGACCTCGGGGCGCGATGGGAGGAGTGCCTGCTCAGCCAAAACCTCGCCGATGAACTCTGGGCCGTTCGGCACGCCGAGGAAGCCGCCCGTGTCCAAGGGCTCGAGGCCGTCACCTAGGCTGGGGTGCTTGTGGCCCTACCCCGACACAATCGCCGGACCTATATGTGAATTAAGGTTTACTCTCTCTCTCTTTAGAAATGCTTTGTTTGAAATTATATTTTTACAAGTGGCAAGAGAAGTCACAATAATTTAAGCTAATTATGATGGTGTTGCTGGTTTCATCCAGTGGAAAGAGTGTTGTTTCGTTTGATTTGTATACGCAGACGTCCTGTGAGTGCGAGTGTTGACGAGAGGGGCTACACTGATTGCGAAGGAAAGCATCAACTTATTATGTAGAAGAAACTGCGTTGGCTATTTCACGTGGATGATCTACGATGGTATGACGATTCCCGTCCCGGTAGTGGTAGACGAAGAGGTTCCTGTGCTCTTCCAGGGACTAAAGCGAAGACCACACAAGTTTGATCTGAATGGATTAAAACACGAGTTCGCTGACGAGTTCTGGGACGGAAAATCTGTAGTGAACATAAGAGATTATCATAAGGCAAGTTGTTCACTTCCAATTTAAAACAAGTTGCGGAAAATATATATTTTAATTTTGTTGTGGAAAGCAGAATAACTACTCGCTGTTGGCTTAGTAATCTTCAGCAGTCTTCTATCTGTTTTTGAGGATGAGGCGCTAGCTCAAACCATAAATTGCTTAGTGACCCAAAACAGAAAATTAGCACACCTTCGCAGGCTTATTATTCTGATTAATTATATCTATTTATATCTATTTTGTCATGAGTGTCATCGAAAGTGAGCTGTCTCAGACACCACAATAAGCCGTTTTATTGGCGTACCCCTCTATGACTTCTGTTTAATCTTGGTTACTTTTTCTTTCGTTACATCTGCTGAAGTTCTTGCCTTCTCTGGAGTATCTCATGACTCGGTGTCAAAGATGAATATCATTATAGAGGCCTAATGCTAGCTTTTTCTTTAAAAGATGATCGGCAGTTAAGTATTACTACTGATCATGTTAAATATCTCTAACTAGTTAGGGAACTGCTAATTTCCACTTCGCAGCATGTAGTTCTCTAAGGTTGACAACAACAGAAAAGTGTTTATTCTCCTTTTCTCAAACAAAGCAGTTCTCTTATTCTCAAACAAAGCAGTTGCTTTTTTTGGACAATGCGCTCTCCCTGACTTTCTTTTCTTCCCCTGCCGCATATAAGAAACCACATTGCTAATGACTGCTATTTCCATAACACCATCAACGATGACGTTACCGATTGTATTCAGTTGTATTCGGTCTTTTCTAGCAGTCTGCACTACTTGAAATGGCTTTACGAGCTTTTGGGTTAGTTACATCACCAAGCTGATTGATTAATTGATTTGTGCACTTTTACGTCCCAAAGTCGGATATGATTATGAGAGACGCCGTAGTGGAGGGCTCCGGAATTTTGGACCCCCTGGGATATTTTAACGTGCACTGACATCGCACGGTGCACGAGCCTCAGCACTTCGCCTCTATCCAAATGCAGCCGCCACGGCCGGGATTTGATCCCGCGACCTTTGGATCAGCAGACGAGTGCAATAACCACTAGACCACAGTGACTGGGCCTACTTACGAAGCAGGCGTTGCTGTCGATGAACAACCATCGAATGGGATGGTAGATAACTAAATGTCAGACACCGCTTTACTTGCGGGTTTCGCACCTAAGTTTTCATTGCCGGTATGACTTGATCCTAGTAGAGATTGAGATGTTGGGGTGCTGAACGGTCACGTGTCACGAATTCTTCGCGAAGAAAAAAAAATGCAATTTTTTCCTTCTTTCAGATTTCCCATCTTACGATTTCGCCTTCCTTTATTGCTTCAGTGATTGAGTGGTGTTTGAATGCATACCCGAAAGACGCGAATCCAAAACCCGACCACGCGGTCCCATTTAGGACGGAGAGAAAATGCTAAGGGTAACGTTCTTTGCATTGCCAATGCGCGCTAAATAAACTCAGGCTGTCCAAACTTCTGGAGCCCCCAATACAGCACGCCTTGCCTTTCCACTCTTCTAGTTTCTAGTTTCTATCTCCCGCGACACCGGACCGCGGTGCTTAAAAGGGCTGCAGAAAACAGCGTTCTTTCCTTAAAGGAGTCCAGACACCAAATTTGTCGCAATTCAGTGTGCTGGAGTAGAGAACGAAAACATAAATGGTCACCACAAACTGACCATTTCTACATAGCCAAGAAAACCACTTTAATACAACAATGCGA